>JH154139.1:232417-266220 GCA_000226015.1 Mnemiopsis leidyi | reverse complement strand
GTATACCCTGTATACCCTGTACACCCCTGTATACCCTGTACACCCCTGTATATCCTGTACTGGCCTGTACAGTGTACACCCATGTATACCCTGTACACCCCTGTATACCCTGTACAGGTCTGTATACCCTGTACACCCATGTATACCCTGTACACCCCTGTATAACCTGTACACCCATGTATACCCTGTACACGCAATTATTATACTGCAACACTTGCAGGTGTAAAAACAGTAGCACAGTCTGGGTAAATGGAGTAAGGAGGAACAGCGGGGTTGACGTCGATAACCTTGATCGTTACGTCGGCACCAAACAGAGCGGAAATATTGTGGTCCTCTGCAAGGAGGGAACCTTTCATCCAGACATCTTCAGCGAGCAGAAAGTTTGGTGTAGTGGTAGGTAAAATCATTGCGCATAAGGCGGACTGGCGGAGCTCTAGCAATTTTAGTCCACGTTCGCCTATGTGAATGCTAGCAGTAGCCAGGGTAAAATTGATCTTTGATGCAATGTGCCAATGTGTTGAAGAAGTTGTATTTCGCAAAGCTCATGCAGTTTATAATCATTCCACTGAATGCACTAATACAGTATTTTGAGGCTTACATTTTATCAAAGCGAGAGGGTGCTTGCAGATATTCAAATAATTCCAACATAACATAAACTTAATCACTAAACACTGAAATCTATCCAGAGGGCTGTCAGCCCCTCCCGACAGATAATGACCGGTACTGGGAGGTGACCTACTCCTTAGACTCCCTCACAACTGACAACTCCTCTCCCCCTGTCCTAATGTCTGACACTGTCGTAAAGTTGGCCTGCAGATCCGGGTATGTGAACTTTTCTTTTTTTCAGAATTATCATTGAAAACTTTATTTACTGTCAATTGATTTCAAAATTGCAATAAAAATGCTATATCCTTAAAGTTAAGTTCTTAAACCTATAGTTTTAAGGTATGCACCTCGGCAAATCACTAAGAACGTTACAAAGACAAAGTGCTCTGGAGGAACCTGGGAAGATATGGACAAGTTTATTGAGTGTGTTCCTGGGTGTGAGGATATTACAGAAGAAATCGGGGGACGGAAATCTCTCGTACAGAAAAGATCTGGGTCTTATGCTCCTTTTGTGGCAGGTTGGGGATTACTACTTGTTGGAGATTATAGATAATTATAGTCACTATGGTCACTACAGATTACTCAGTAGTTATAGTACTTTAAGTAGTAACTAGGCACTACAGATTACTCAGCAGTTATAGTACTATAAGTAGTAACTAGTAACCACAGATTACTCAGTAGTTATAGTACTATAAGTAGTAACTAGGCACTACAGATTACTCAATAGTTACACTTATGTAAGTACTAGTATTAACAGAACCAGGGTATGAAGTGTGGGCCCCCGTCACCAGAACTAAATTCAAAGAACTGAACTTTGAGACAGAAAACTGTTGTACGGTTAAGTTTTGTATACCACGTAACCTCACAGGAGACACAGTAACGTTCGAATGTGGAACAGGAAAGTTGGTTGGAAACTCCACGCTGACCTGCACCTCCCTCAATACTTGGTATCCAGACCTGCCTGTCTGCTCATCTTCCTCCATGACATTTAGCGGGATTTTATTAGAGCATTCTTTCCGGTACTTAGTGTTAATTTTCAGTGTTGTTATATGGAATGAACCTGGTTTTAAATGACATACGTATTATGACTAAATTCTACCTAGATGGCTAATGTCAGTCTAGTGTGATTTAATGTAGACCCTTCGGGGTTGTTGTGCATGTGCCTCATGCACGCAATGGGTCCGGTTATTACGTCTGAAGTTGTGTGGACAGTTTGATCAGTGTTACATCGAGTTTTATAGTTTAAATTATTTTAGTATGCACTATCTACAAATGTTTCAATATTTTCATGACGGTCGCTGTATCCGTGACAACTGCTCCGTTATATGGTTTGTTTACGTTTTTATACTCTCAATTATATGTGTAGCGCTATTGTTTTGACCTCACCTAACAGCAGCTTCTCTGTATCGTTCAACAACCGTATTTCTTTCGTTTCCCTCCAACTCTAGTCGGACTTGGTTAAGGTTTGCATTTATAAGTGCTGACAATCATTAATTAAATGATTCCTTAAGTGATTCACTGAATAACTTTCAAAGAGGAGCATTTTTCAGGTAGTGGTACAAACTTGATATTCTGATGAGTCTGGGACCAGCTTAAATCGATTTCTCGGTCCATTTTGGGTAGGGGTAGGTCATCAGAAAATCTTATCTGAAAAGTAGATTTTTCACCTATTTTTTGCCGCCTGGAAAATATTTTTCTGGACAAAATTCAAAATTTACGACACAATTTTCGACAAATTTCACAATTAAAGTTTAAACGTGTGTAATTCACGACAAACCCTTATTTCTGCAATTAAACGTGTGTAATTTACGACACCTCCCGAATTTCTACAATTAAACGTGTATAATTTACGACACCTCCCGAATTTTGCAATCAAACATGTGTAATTTCCGACACCTCCTAATTGGTTTTGCAATGAAACATGTGTAATTTACGACACCACGTAGACCTTAACCCAAAATTAGCTCAAGTAAACAAATTTACGACACCTCCCCACGAATTCTGACGTCTATACAAAAAGTTTAATGGCTTGAATGCGATTTAAACGAACAGTGAACACTTTTCATTAACTAACAATTCTGGACACTGGAAATTATTCGTTGAAAGTCAAACTATTCCCGACAGTAATTCTTTAAAATCTTATCAGAGTCAGAGTTAGTGAGATTCTTTTTCTTTCGCTGATGCATTTGATAATTTTTGTATGAGTTCCTTATCAGTCTCACTCAGCATTTCATCGATGTTAAGCCGACTCCTGCTCGTATTGGCTCCTTGTCTGGTATCTGATTCCCTGTTGCCAGCAACTTCGTTTGAACCTTTCTTCCCAATCATGTTTGAGTATGAAGAGTTTATCACCGCCAAAACTTGAAGACTCGAGTCTTTCTTCTTAATGCTGCTTCGGCGCTGCTCTAAAGATTTCTTGGAACAAATCGGAGATACCTCACCTGAACTGGAGGTGTTTAAAAGACTTGACTCGGAGCTCACTGCTTGGGGTTCACCAGAACTTTCGTCTACTTCGTCTTTATCTTCGGAGTCTAGCTCTTGAGAAGCATTGACTTTCAGGTCGTCCTGAGGGAGCCTTTTTTTGGAAGACCGCTTTCTCCTAGTTCTTTTCTTTATCACACCATCCTCGTTGATGTAATAGATGTGACCTTTGCTCTGGATTTTCCGCACATAACCAAGAGATTCACTACTAGAGCCCTCAGTAAGTGTTGGCAGAGATTCGTCCGATTGTTTTCGTGCGAACTCCTCTCCGACCTCTCTAGGATTTTCTTTTAGCTGTTTGTCACAAAACTCGGCGAGTCGCTGTACAGAGGTCGCAATCGAATCTTTCCGACTGAGAGCCTGGTCGGACTTTGAGCTAGACAAATGTTTGGATGATTGCTGTTTGGCTATCGATCTTTCAGACTCGGAGACCATTTTATTGACAATGTACTCCCGTTCCTCTGACATGAGCATCTCTCTAACTGAACCGAAATTATTTGAATTGCTAGCATCTGATCTCGACTTGCCCGCCGACAAGGGTTTAGGCATTGGGAGACCTTCGGTGTTGATCTTTTTCTTACTTTTTGTTGATCGAATGGAAGTTGAAGATTGAGTCGACCTACTGTCGTCCTGTTTTTCGCTTAAAATCTCATCTGTACTTTTGAAAGTCGATACATCGACTTGAGTTTTATTTTCGGCCTCTTTCAAGACCTTTTGTGTCAAAATTGCACCAGCTGAAGCCGTATCTCCTTCCCTACAGGCTTCAAAAAGCTCTATGGAGCTCCTGCTTCTAACTTCTTTGTCAGTACTGTTTATGACGTGTTTCAAACATTTTCCTATTACCATAGAAACAATAGCTTCTGAACCTGCGGTTATGTTGACACTGCAAAGAGTTTTACGGATATGCTCGTTGATATACTCACATATGTTCGACATATTCAAACCTGAACCCCCTCGAATGATTTCAAGGCACTTCTGGAAAACAAGTCTAGTCATCAAAGTTGCAAATTTTGTGCTTTCCCTTTCAGGATCTGACTTAACTGCCGTTACAGAAAATGATCTGACAGTGTCAAGAAAACTTTTGACAAGGATCATAGCAGCTTCGTCATAATCAGATTTGAGTAAGGAAGGTTTCAGAATTTCGTATTTGTTTCTGATGTCATTTTCAAATAGAGTTTCAAATTGATTGGTCACATCATTCAAGACATTTGTGACATATGCTAACCCTCGATCGTACATATCTTCGTTTAGGCTGGTTTTCTTGGACGCTTCAAGGTAGTAAATCCCATCTGAAAATGTAGGAGCAACGTCTTCTCCTAACGAGGAAGAGGTCTTGACAATTTTCAGTTCCTCATACGAATTAGCTGGAGCTACTGGGCCATCACATTTCTCATTTTCCAATTGCTCGAAGACCCAGCTATCATCTTGAGCATCTTCCTCGAGATCATGCTTACTTTCTTCGTCTTCTTTGCTCAGTGCTGAACGTAAAGCTCTGTTAGCCAGGACCGGTGCGGCTTCTTCTAAGTTCCCTTCAGCAAGAGCATTTTTAAGAACCAAACTGCTCCCAGCTGGAATGACAACCTCACTATCTTCTTCGTCTGGTGGTGCTTCCACTTCGTCACTCATAGCTGATCTCAACGCCCTGTTTGCTAGAACTGGGGCAGCTTCTTCAAGGTTTCCTGTGTTCAGAGCGTCACTTAAAACCTCGCTGCTTGTCATCGGTATAACGTTGTCGAATTCAGTATTTTCCTCCTTTTCACCGATTTGACCATTCTGCACTGATCGTACTGCTCTATTCGCCAAAACCGGCGCAGCAGCTTCTAGATTTCCGCTCAATAATGCATCATTGAGAATTTCACTACTGCTCATCGGCACAACATCTGAAGCGTCACTTTTTGAAAATCCGATTACCATCGTACTGGTACCGTTAATTACTTGTTCAACCAGTTCTTCGTCAACTTTATCAACAATTCCTGACATGCCACTCTTAAGCAACCTTGACACAATAATGTCTCCTGCTTTAGGAATGTTTCCAACACAAAGAGCACTTTCCAGGGCGATGCTACTGTCCCGTCTCACCTGACTATCTTCCTCGTACATCTGTTTCAGTCCTCTCTGCAACGCTTCGTCGATAAGGATCGTTCCTGCTACTTCCAGATCACCGTATTGTAATGCTTTTTCTAGGCTTATTTCTGGGGTTGGGGTGTTTATGTAGTTGATAGCTTCCCGCAAAGAACTCCCTATAATGATTCCTCCTGCAGTGTCTAAGTCACCCTGGTCCAGAGCAACCTCTAAGATCATCGCACTGATGCTATCCTCCATTGGATCTGATTCAAAATCCCCAAGGTTTATGTTCATAGCTTGCTGGAGAGTTCGGTTCGCCAAAAGTGTTCCCGCAGTTACAATATCTCCGTTCCTTAAAGCTTCCTTAAATCTCATCTTTGTTGGTTGTTGAGGATCCAACTCGATCTCTTTATGAGCAACGGTGATTGATGTCTCGGCTAATATTGACCCAGCAATTTCATAGTTACCTTCATGGAGAGCGTCTGATAACACGATGCTGCTTTTCCTGGGAATGCTTAATGCTGCGTTGTGGAGAGTCTTTTTAACCAACAAAACTGCAAACTTTGCAACGTCACCCTCCGCTGCCACCTCTTCTAGAAGATCGTCGCTTATTGAATCGGGGTGGTAGTTCTGATCGGTCTTCTCCAGCTGTTCCAAGTATCGCTGCTCCATCTCATCGTCAAGCTTCTTGCCGCAGCCATGCATCATGTCGTACATGAGAGTGGTGGCACTTTGAAGAAACTTTTTAGCTTCTTCCATGATCCATTCGACAATCTCCACATCTGTGAGCTGAGTTATCATGGCAGGTTTCTCTGCCAGCAGGGAATCTCTACCTTTCTTTAAACAATCCTCCATGATATTCCACGTTAAGTAAGAGTATCCGCTTAGCTTTAGCTTTACTTGAGCGATATCAAGAGCGTGATTCAGCAAGAACTGGGCTCTTTTGTGGAGATCTTTCAAAGATTCTCTTGAAGAACTTTCTGAGGTGAGTATAGATTCACAAGACTCGCTGGCCGGTGTTTGAGTACAGCGTGTAAAGTTCTGAACGGTTGCCACCAATCTTGTGATAATTTCCGTGATAATCTCCTCCCCATCTTTAGTCCTACAGTCTGTCGTGGAGGTCTGCCCAGCGTACACTTCTTCGTGTCCTCCCTCGAAACACTTCATAATTTTCCTGACCACGTCTCCAATTAGGTCCTGAACGTCAAGACAACTAGTAGTTCCCGTAATTTCGCTCCAGACTGTGCTGTTATTGTCGGAAGAAAGAGTAAAGTTCGAAGTTATCTTGATCGGTTTCTGGTTTTCCGAAGAATGTTGCTTTGAAACTCTCTCCAGGGCCGAGTTGATTGCTCCGCCAACAATTTGCTTGGATGCTCTGACCACCTCACCGTCAACCACATCTTTGAGGATTGTATCTATTAGACCATCAACCACGATCTCACTCTCCATTTCTTCCTGGCACTCGGAGATAACTCCTCGTAGCTCACTCACCATGAGTTCCGCGAGTAGATCATCAACCAGTATATTTGAAAGACTGCTCGTACTGCCACAAGTTGATTTGGAAAGAGAAGACGAAGCTTTAGAGACTTTGCCGCTAATTGGAACGTGATGAATCTGACTGATCTGGACACTGTTGTCTTTAGGTGGTGGTGGTCTAGGGACGTATCCTGGTTGGTACTTAGCGTGAACCACGTGGAATGGTTTGAAGTGAGCGTGAAATTTGGTGGTACGACATGGATCAATCATATCGCGACCTGGATCATAGTATGCTGAGAATCTGAAATTTTGTCATAAATTAGAAGAAACATAATTTAGGGTGACTTGAATGATGGAGCATTATGGTGTTTTGCCAATGAATGGAGTAAATGGAAATAGAGTTTTCAGCAGTTTTTAACTTTAATTAAGAAAATTTGTCTCAGTTGCAAAATAATCCAAATATCCCCACCCCGCCCTCCTTTGATTAGATACTGCTTATAGGAATCATGCCACTTAACTAAACAAGTTCGACTAAACGGCTCAAATGACGCTGAAATTTCGGACCTGATTCTAGAGTTGTCCCGATGGATGTTGGCAAGTTCTGGAGATCCACAACCGGTCGTTCCTAGCACAGTCACGTCCATGTTTTCTAGAACGTCCAAACTTTCCTCGATCTATGGTAGCGTAGTAAGAATTTTACCTCATAAAAAGTTAGACATAACCGATTAGTAGCACTAGCAGCTAACGGGTAATCTACTTTACTTCTAAAACTGACTAAATCCAAAGAATAATTGACATTTAGCACATTATATAAAGATATAGAGAATAGCATTCATTGGAATAACTTTGTGGCAAAATTCAAACTTTGTGGTTCTATTTTTATAACATGGCGTTAACGTGAACGTTTTTCTCAAGTTATTCCGCATATTATTAATCTAACTTCAAGAACGTTGAATTCAATTGAAATGGTTACCTTGGCTGCCTGGCGTGCAGCAGCGTTTCTCTTCCGATCGTATTTGCGTCGTTCAATATCAGCCATTCTCCCTTCAGCGATTGTCTGCATGCAATGCATTTTCGCTCTCCATTTTCTTGCAGCCTTCATTCTGTTTCTCTCCACCTTCTTTTCCCACGCTTTTGCTTCGTCCAAGTGTGTATCTTCGATCCGTACATGATTTTCGAATACCCTTTTCTGCTGCTCTATAAAACACCAATTATTCCTTTTTTGATTGTATTCAGTATGGCTTTAAGTGTATGTGAGTATTCAAAAGGAAAATTCAAGATCCTTAAAACAATACCCCATTATAATGCCACTCAATAACGTAGCACAGCTGAATTTAAACTGTTACAATAAATGTACCCATGCATCTGATGGGAGGACTTGTTGAACAAATTGATCAATTGTGTCATTTATTCATGTCATTAATTCATGTTATTAATTCTAAAGAATCATTTATTTAAATCATTACAAATTTATTAATCATTACAAATTTATTAATCATTTATTTAAATCATTACAAAACATCATTACAAATCAACATCCTTACCGTTAACGGTGGTTTTGTGCAACTCAGAGTGACATTTTCGCGTGGCAATTGATCGCTTTCGCCGTGCTTGCTTTTCATTATTTTCATCTAGGAATTTTATCATTTCTTCGTCCTTGGCTTCCATTCTCTCTTTGTGCCAAACCAAATTCTGAGCATTTAGTAGGCTATTACATTCTCCTTTTTAAAAACTTGAGAAATTTTAGAAATTTAACAAGTGTCATTTAGTACAATAAATTTGAGTGATTGAAATGGACAGAAAGTTTAAAATTTACCTGGTTTGTGATTTCTTTAAGTCGGCGTTGTCTTTTTAAAAGTTGCTTTTGGGCTACGATCCTTTCCTTTTGCCGGATCTTATGAAGAATGGACCCCCGACGAATGAGTTCACTACTATCGAGACGTATTTTAATGAGTTCTCTCATCTTTCTCTCCATCTGGAACTGTCCAGCAGCTTTTTCCCTTTCCAAACGTGTTCGCTCTATCACCTGATCAAATTTTAAGTTCTCTCGGTGAAACACTCTGTTCTTCAATGGTAGACAGACGAAATCTTTTTTCAGGACTTTTATAATTTCGCAGTAGAATTAGAAACAGTCCTCTTACCTGGGCCATGTGCTTTTGTTTGAGAACAATGTTATCGAGGATTTGCTTCCGCCGCTTCATCGTCGATTCTGTGCGCCTTGCTTTTGCTTCAGCGATTTTTATATTGTGCTGAGAAAGATGAATTGATGAACCCAAAGTATAGCAAAACGATACAAAAAATTAATTGTACTATCTATAGGTTGACAACAAAATGGATCAAAGTAAACTGTCACAAATTATTCAACCTGAATCCGCTTTTGCAACATGGCATTTTTAACTCTACGTCGCAAAACTTTCCTTGGATCAACATAAAATTTCTTTTTCTCTAACGCACTCGCAATCCTTTTCTGTGTTTTGAAGTAATGCTTTAGATTTCGCTGAAATTAAGGGAATGTCATGAAAATCTACTAGTACTAGAATAATAGCGGCTTAATTTCGGAATAAACTGCAATGTACCACCTGTAATTCAGTATAATCATCAATCTTGCCGCGCATATTCTAGCTATTTACCTGAAATCTATTGAATTCTTGAAGGGTGCATCTAACTTCACCATCTTTTGTTACGAGGTTGTTTTTCATCAAGCATCGTCGGACCGACTTTTTATTGAGGAAATGTTTCAAGTGTGGATCATGCAAGGGTTTGTACTCTCCTGGCTTGTATTCAGTGAAGAAAGGATCAGACAAGTCAAAGTCAATTGTCATTCCAGGAACAAGCTGAAATGATAGTAGGATTAAATGAGCAAAAGTTCTAGCTATCTAAAGCCAATCATATGGTAAAATTCAAGATTGCGATTGAAGTTAATTTCCTCAACGCTAACAACCTTTTCCCCGGGTCTTGTTGTGTGGTAACCAGCTTGGGCATGCCGATGAATTGCTGTGGCTGGCAGAGCCGCATTTTCATTTTCAATGTAGTGAGAGTAATAAACCGGTGATCCAGACTCCATAAATGATTAAAGTGTAAACATAAACAAGTAAACCAAATGAATATTTGAGACAAATAAAGTTAAAGATTGGTTACGCTGCTCCTTTATAAAGCCGGCCATGTGGGTATAGTTTAAATCTATCTAATTCAGCTCTTGTTTTTAAACCTCTATTATACGTCTAAAGGAGGGGAAAATGTATCAAAACATTCCTTTGCTTGTTGATTAGAGATTTACAATGCGATAAAAGATAAGTTTTACTTGGCCTTGATCCGACAAACACATCGAATCGAACGAACGATCGACTGGCAAACCACGTGCGCGCGTCTCAAGATTTCTAGAATTGCGCACAAAATCTAATACTCAACTTGTCGCGTATTACGTGAAGTACGAATTATCTTAAAATGGTATCTGGACCACCCACTTCCAATTCAAATCGTACCGACGAGATTACGACTACAATGGTTTGATTGAGAATCCTGATAACTGGCTTGACGGGTAGAGGACATTAAGTCATTAAAGGCGATACGCATAATTACTAGTCAAGGCACTTATCAGACTTGCTGTATTAATAAACTCATCACTTCTGAACATAAATCGGTGCATACATTTTAGGGCACAATTTCAAAGAATTTCGAAAGCTTGTACAAATAACGTAATTTGTAAATAAAAAATACTTTTGTGTCCACATAATCTTAAAACATGAGCGGACGCAGTAGTCCAGCTATTTTACTACGAAAATATATCTTTTACATCAAGATGTACAATACATTTATTCTTATCTCTCATGGCAAGAGGTCACGTGACAGAGCAAAACTCAAACAAACTGTGCAATAAAACTTGAGTCCTGATATTGAGACATTATGTAATCAGGATAATGATGTAAAACAGAAATATTTAATTTCTACATGATTTAACCATTGCAATGTTCGTCGATAAGCTGATAAAACCGTGACTGTTAAGCGAGAGAGCCTTATCGCTTATCCGTGCACACTTTACCGGACGGTTACGATAACAACAATCTACGATAATCTACGATCTTTTTTTACAAATGTGAAAATGTGAGTGTCGGTGAAATTTTGAAAATGTTTTACTCTCCATTCTATTATTTTTCTCATTGTACTAACCAATACGAAGGAGCCGGACAGGCAATATCATACTTGAATTCCTGTAACGATCTATCATTCCATTCTATTAACTTGCTGATTAAGACAGCATTAAATAGCGCCGGAGCTTGTCGGCATCAAAACTTTTTCTTGCTGGGAACGAGTTGAGTGAATTATTAAGCCAGGCCTATTAAAGTTGCCACGATTCTAATTTTGATCCCAGCCAGCGACGGACGCTTGATAGTTAACATTCATGACCACTACCGTATTTCCTTAAGTGTATGTTTGTGTGCTCTGTTTAATCTAACATCTTGATTGACGGCGGCCGAGAAAGCAATTAGTTCTCGTAACGAATTAAAGGCGACTCCTCTATCAAGCAGCCCAATCCTAGGCCGGCTATGGGAACAATTGTGACTAAATATTGGTTTGATCCTACACGTGGCACTGTGGTAACTAATTAGTACTCTTAGTAAAACCATTAACACAATCCGACTGGTAAATAGATCCGGGCAACTTGACTATTTCCCTCTTGGAGGGTCACGTGGGTTGCACGTGTGATTAACGTACCGGCCACGTGGATACCCAGTTAGATTGGCCACTTGCACGTGGACTTACAAGCACGTCATGTGAGTCTAAAACCCAACAAATCCATCCTCTAATCATTCTAATTATTGGCTTGTCAAGGGAGATGAATACGATAATCTAATTGGGCGATTACTGAAATCCCTGGATATCCATTGGTCCAGACTTCCACAACAGGATTGGGAGGATTTGAGCACGTTCAGTAATTATTTGGCACTTTGAACGGTTTTACAACATTTCATCAAAACTCATCGGTACCCTCAAAGCACATATCTTCCGGATATTGCAGTACAAAAGTAGGTACGTACTACGTATCGACAACCGCTTAGAAAACAACAAATTTGATTTCGAAAAACTTCTTGTCTACATCAAAGACAGGGCCCTTCTAAAAACCTTGAGTTTCATTGATTACATTTAGGTTGCTATATACTTATATAGAGGCCTGGATGTGTGCAAACTGAGGAATTTTAATTGTCTAGAGTTCAGTGTATGGATGTAAGCAGCGTGGTAGAGGACTCTTAAATCATGACATCTCGTTAGAGAAACCCCATATCTCAGTTAGGGTACTGTCTTACTGCGAAACTACAAATGTACATTGTATAGTGTATACGGGTATAAAGTCCAGATTAATCGCCTTTAATTATGGTACAAACACTTTTTACACTTAGTAAAAATGGTTGAAAACTTGTAATTCCAACTTTGTGGTTGAATCCAAGAATTTAGTTAAGATCAGGACAAACCTAACTTTCAGACTGTTAACACTGTAGTTACATCTTTGTAAGACAAAGTTAATGCAGTTCAAGGTACTCAACCTAAACCTAAATGTTGTTTCAGATTAGGAACATCGTAAGTGTAATACGAGTATAAGCAATTAGGAATAGCATTGAGGTGAAGTGTTCGGTGACATGATAGTTGACGACTGCTGCAAATACTACTGCTAGTAATGTTCCAAGTAAGCACGGGAATATACAAATATATTTGTTATTATAGGATATACCATAGTTATTATAGGATATATCATGATTGATAACCGTTTGGAGTATGAACTAAAATATTTTTCGAGTGGGAACCAGGAGTGAAGACAAGGCACAGTACCCAAGTTAGATAATTAAATTGAAGGCTGGCCTTCAAAGTCGCATTAAATATGGACTGTTTAGATTTAGTAAGATTAAAGAGATTAATGTATGATATGGTTACATAGGGTAACCAGTCGACATACTATTTATCATAAAGAGTAATTCTACAGCAACTAAACAGAAGTAGACTTACCTGAAAAATGTGCTTTAGATATGCCCTCAAATTATAAAATCATTATCGTACAGAGTTACTTACTTACTTACTTCGCTTAACACTGATCCAATTTGAGTAATCAAATTCTCATTTATTCTCAATAAAAAGTCCAAACAATTGCGTCAGATCGCCACTCGAATCGAAACATTCCGAATTTCAGTATTGCGACAACTTCTACTTTCGATATAACACTGTTATTTACAAACCACGAAAATACTAGTACACTTAGTGTGTAAACTTACTCTAAGTCTTCCTCACATTCTACTTATCTCTGTTAACTTTTAACTTTCACAGTTCTCAAGGACATTCATTATAACCACCACACCCAGATCCTATAACTATGTTATAACCACCAAGTTTTTAACCAAATTCCTCGTAGATTACTCATTAATAGGTAACAACCAATTACTTCTGCTTTTAAACCAGATAAAATTTCTTAAAGTTCACCACTTCCAGTAAGACTTCAAACCGGCGGTTACAATTCGTGAGAATTGCTTACATCTACTTAACAACCTGCCTTGACATTGTGTCGGAGTTTCACCCCTACTTCCACCCACGCCTAACCAACAAGAAACACAGATACTTATTGTAAGCTGGGACAAATACCCACTGTTAGTAGCTAGGAATAAAGTAGGGTTCGTCCGTGTGACTCGAAGTAGTTGGAGGTAAATAGAAAGTAGGGAGATGTAGGAAAGAGGGTAGATAGATAGATATTTGTAGGAGAGAGGATATATATCTACGTCAGTGTTGAGTGTTGATATGAACAGGATGGACTTACAAGCCAACAGCAAGCCAATAATAAACTTAAATGGCAGACTTCATGACTGGTTTCTGTTCCGTAAATTGATGTTGAATTTAAAAAAGAACTCCCCTAAAATCCCTAAGGACACCCGTGTTAAAATCCTGGTCATGTTCAAGACAACATTCCGCGCAGCTACCTAAGTAAGCTAACCTCCCTCTCTCTCCCTCTTCTCGACAAAGTCCTCTAATCTCCTCCCGGTTTACACATTTACACGCGAGACAAGCTCACTACGTGCAGTAAAACCACACCGGCCCAATGTCTGCCAGGTTTTCAGGTCACGTGGTGTTGGCCGGCCAATAGGATTTCAGGGCTCAGGTCACGTGGGGTGTTAAATTCTTGCGTGTGTGCAAAAAGTGGGATCGTAAAGTGGAAAAACTTGGAATTTAAGTAAGCTAACTTTAGAGTTTAAAGTACTCAGTAGATTCATGAAATTTGTGAGCATAAAGACAGCAATAATTGCAGGCATAATCTGAGATTCCGAGGTCGTGTTATCACTATTATAGCTAATCTATTCTTTTATCTGATAAAAATATATATATATCTATTCTTATATCTGATAAAAATTTTGCGGTGCGGCAAGAAATATTCTAGCTTTCTAGTTAATTTGTACACTTTTTACGAGGTGACGATTATTGAAAACGGTGGTTAGCACTTTTATTATCATTTGATAGAACTTGCGTAAAGATCTAAAGTAAAATTTTCATGGCATCCATATAATAAACACACATACAATAGCAATACAAGCAATAAACATACATACCATTAATATACATGTAATAAACATACATGTTATGCATAGAATAAATACAATAAATATACCCACATACATTATACTATACAGCATTTATACATGTCATAAAATGCGGGTGTGATATAACTGCCAGTCATGGCAGTCCAGTCAGGCAGGATTTCTGAATTTTCATGGACAAAGCATGTGGCCATGTGGTTTCTCCAACCAGTTAGCATTTCATAACTGGTCAGAAAATAATAATTGTACTCTACAGTACATGATTAATGAAGAGGAGATAATTGATAAGCGATTTATAGTAATTACTTAATTAACAATGCACTGCATGATTTCAATCGGAACATAATGAGGCTTCAAACGTTCACATTTTCTAACGTCATATTATGCAAAACATTTAAACATTCTAATCACGATCCACATAAGTCGACTATTAAATGATGGTTAGTTGGTTCTTTATCTTACTTCTAGGTGAAATAACGACTATATACTTGTGGCTAGATAATTTTCACTTTTCTAAACCTGCGTCCCACGCCCATTGGAAACTTTGGTACGCACATTTGCTTTACATATTACACCTTAATACTGCAAAGCTTTCTCTAACTTTGCACGCCTTGATTCAAGGAAAAGATAATAAAATAAAAGTCTTAGAGCACTACCTTCCAGTCACTATTATAACACCACGTGATATCCCTTCACACGTGTTACTTAGCAACCGAAGTGAAGGTCACGTGTCGTCTTGATTGGTTTCTTGGCAACTAAAATATCGTCACGTGACGGCTCACGTGAGGACAAGAACTGTTCCGATTGGCAAAGGTAAGTGCCCGTCACTAACTCTGTTATAATTACTGGTGGGTTGCACACCTCCACGAGCTTATAGGAAATGTGGGGTCAACCCTGTGATTCGACCTTGTCCAGTTACCGCCAGCAAGTAAGTGATCATGGAGGATTGGAGGAACGAAGCAGCTGAATGAGAAAAAGGAGTGGTAGAAAGCCGCGGTAATTCGGAACATCCGGGACCTTCCCCTTCAAGGCTCGGGGCAGGTGGAGGAGTTAATTGGAGCCCAATTAGCGGACAGTCCGGCCCTCCTCTACGACTGTGGAATTGTAAGGAGGTTGAGGGGTTCTCCACCACCTGCCAACCAACCACAACAACCACAGACGGGATACCGGTCCGTTTTTATAGGGTAACCTGGTAGAAATAATGTATAAATTCGGTGTTATCTTTACCGGAATCTGTACACGTGGAGCTATTTGAAAGTGTACATACTTTATATATAATGTGAAGAGAGCGCTAAATCGTGAATACCTTCCCTATCATATATGCGGTGTCATTGTTAGGTCACGGACGATACCTTAAAGTCTCTGGTACATAGCCTCAAATTGGAGAGGTACCGTTATTCTTGAGAACGGGTACAATTTTTTGAATCGCATTTTGCTCTTGATTTTACATCAATGTAGATTAAGGTAGATTAAGGTAGATGTTACAACGCAGTTTTCTTGAAATCAGCCACCCTAAATAACTAAATAACTAAATAAAACCTCGACACGAGATAGCTAAGAGCCCGGGGATTCTTGATGGAAACTTTGAGGTGAGTAGGTTTTGGATCTTAAAGAGGTAAGGATTGTATTATCTTATCTCTCTCTCCCTCCCTTAAGTAGTGATTAAACACCGTCCTCTGACTCCCTTGTACTCTTGTAGATAAACACTGCCAAATTGACTTAGTAGTTAGTTCTAAACTAGAAAGAACAGCTAGTTTCAAGTAAACCAACTTCCGATCTACTTCTAACCTGTTCCGACTCAGTAGCAATATTGGGGCCAGCTCGGCTGGTGGAGGCAGGGGAGGAACCCCTGCGTCACCAAATTCCATGATTTTTAGGGAGCTCGTAACGCGTAAGTTGAGGAATTTCGTGTAAAGTGCACATTCTTTTCTGAAAGTCTTGTGAGGGATGTTCTATAGTTCGGGATAAGAGGAGAGAACACAGGGCGGGATTGGTTGGGCTACTCCTCATCTCGTGAGTATATGTGGGTACATTTTGAATTCTGAATTTAATTTTAATTTCCAAACTTGAACAGAAAATTTTGAACAAATTGAGTAATTTTTTAAATTTCAATGAACATTCAATCATTGGAATTGTTTATTATCACTAGAAAACAGGTGGAGTTTATTCATTTTTATCGGAAAACAGGTAAAGTCTCCATTTTCAAATGTTATTATCCAAATTACAACATCTATACAAAAGCAAAAGATTTAGAATATCAAAATATCAAACTGTTATGAACGTTAACATTCTTTTGCACTGTATCAAGCTGAATTCAAAACATGAGCTAATACTAAGTTAAAAGTCACACACAAGTTAATGCTTCGAGTTATCAGTTGATAAAATACAAGGAAATTTCTTATAATTAGCTTTAAGACTTAATAGATTCCCTTGAGCAAATGTCCCAAAACTTTATTAATTCGTTCATGTAGTCATGAAACATTCTCGCTACAGCTGCACTAACATAATTTAAAGTTCGATTTCTAATATCGTGAAACATCGACTGATAACAGTATTTTGTTAGCAACATTAACATTATACAAAGCAAAAACATCATCATAACCATGTTAACATCTCACAACAACAACAACCTAAATATACAAAGATTTCTCAAGTGATTCGAAGTTAGACATAATCTCATAATTTAATTAATTGCGATAAACTCAAAGCTTCCTATTATTTGCATGCTGCATCTCTGTATAATACCTAGTTTTCTTGATAGAAAACGTAATACGCTTGGAAACAATCAAATATTAAGTTTTCCTATTAAACTAAGATTGGTTAATGATTAGGGCCATCTTAACATTAATATCAAATACTCGGGCCTCAGCCACAATTAAGATAATTGACATTTTATGTTTTATCAATGATCGGAAGTTTAAAATCTAAATCACCCAAATAAACTGACGTGAATAATTGTAATTAATATAATGATCTAAGCCTAGATTTAACTATTTTAATTTACAAAATTAATTTCAATATTTTACTACCATAACAAACGCCCAATAAGGAAATTACTTCAACTCCCCCAGCTTCCAGACCCCTAACTGCCTACTGAACATAAACACCGCCCACTCAGCAATCTAAACACCGATACCGCGTGAAATGAACTTAAATGATAACTTTACTGATTGTGCCCTAACCAATTCAGCGCAGATTTAATATGCCTCGACTAATCCTGCCTCGATTGTCCGACCGAATGTACAGAGACTGATTGTGCCTCGACTGATTGTGCCCCGGGGACTTAGCCCGACTCTAGGATTTTATTTGCTTAACATTACAGCAAGTAAACGTGGGTTTATATTTGAAGTGGTCAGACGACTGACAAGATCGACATTATAATCCACCGTGGCAGATACCAGTCAGATAGCTTCTCAATGAAGTAAGATTTAATGTCCGGAGCCCTCCCTTACACACTCACAGTGATCAGACCTGGTAAAACTGAAAAGGTATTATTGATATATAATAAGTATCTAAGTTCGACGCACTGGAATAATAATATGCCTCTGCACGTGGGCTGCGAGGACAAAAGTCCTCACTCTTTCAGGCCTTATTAACTCACTACTGCAATTAAAGTCCAGGAAACCCGGTCACGTGGCCCGGCCAGGGAGCCAATCAGAGGGCAGCGTCCTACCTGCTCGACCAATCATGGCACTCCTCCTGACACACTACTCCAAAATACCTCTAAGGCTCGAGTCCGGTTGTGCATTTTCAGGCCGAGTTTCCCCCCGTTTCCAGGCCAGTCAGTCAAGAGAGCCTGGACACCAGTTCCCCAGCTCTTGACCAATCAGAGAGCCGCTCCCACGATTTTCACCAATGGGAGAGGAGGAGGACGACCCCGATGTATTGTGCGGGTAGTGGGTAGCCGATAGGAGGTACTATTGTGGCGAGATGGCTTTGTCACTAAGGACAATAACACACGATCGGTCGGACTGAGGCATTGTACTCGGACCGGCCGAGAGAGAGGAGAGAGAGCGGCCGATACCACTCCCATTGTTCGCTACTTACAGCGGACTTAACCCGCTAAAGTGCAGCCTGATCTTTTATAATCTTCTCCTCTGATGTCACCACTGAAAATAATATAATGCCGGTACACCATGCTTGATGATAGGAGGGAGTGTTATGAACACGAGGGAGCTCTAAAGCCGGGATTTAGATTGCTGAAAATATTTCCTAGGATACAAGTACATCCTTTACTTCAGCTTCTATCGCAACACCCTGGTTTATAAATACACCAACAATATCTTAGCTAGAAATATATGTATCAAAACACCAAGAAAATCTGTAACATGATGAAACTTAGAATCTGTTTAAATCTGAACCTCAACATTTTCACCAAGAATTTATAATATAAGTTAAACTTTCGCTCTTCAAAGCGATGATTCATATATTTGAACCACTAAACCTACCAAAATGTGTAGGGTATTCGTCTTACGAAATACCCGATCTTTACTTATCGTTCATTGTCAGATCTTGACAATGCCATACAAAAAAGCATCTAGTTTTACACTGAACATATCACTAAAATAATATTCAGTAGAGCTAATAAGGTAGCAACAAACTTACAAAAAAATTTCTCTTAACACTCAATAGGGAGACAAAAGAAGTTCAATTTAGCAAAATATATATCTGTCGTGGAATTGTAACTTTTATATTATCAGAAAGTAATCGGCTGCTTAGCAACTCAGAGTTCTCTTTCAGCATGCGCATGCATCATAGATAGCAAAATAAATTTTATAAGGCGAGACAATTCACGAAACTCATTAAGTTACAAAACAATTCAATATATATGCAAGTAAAAAGGTCCTGAAAAACAAACAAACTAGTACAACACCAACGATGCGTGTTTTCTAACACCGACGATGTGTTACATATTTAAACACAAACCAATATTACTCGATCAAAGTTCCCTCGATTAATTTAGATTCGCTGGGTGCGGGGGCCTGGGGCACGGGATCGGTTTTTAACGACCCTTCAGTCCAGTTAATGAGACTGTTAAAAGCAAGTTCGTACTGACACAGCTGATCCTTCAGCTGCTTAATCTCACTTTGGAGCGAACAAATGGTTATATCCTGCTCTGTCTGTATGGACTTTTCCGACTTTTGGGATACGGTTTCCATCAGCTTCTGATAAGTGTCTACGTCTATGATGTACGCGTTGTTACCCGTTTCCATGGGGATCTCGTGGGCGATGGGCTGCTGGACCTGCACCAAACTGGGACTCTGGTTCTTTACGATGTGGGTGGAGTCACTGGAAAAGTTTTGTTTCAGAGCTAGGAGTGAGTTTTGTAGTTCAGTGTACAAATCCTCGGTAGAAGGGGTGGGGCCGTTAGTACGGATAACTGCCGTTCCGTTGCTGGACTGGTTGCTGGGCTGGTTGCTTGGCAGATGGTTGCTATGCAGGTGGTTGCTGGACAACACGGAGGTACTGTGTAGGTGAGAGGGTAAGGAACTTCCGTTACTGATCTTGAAGATAGCGTGATCAGTGGAGGTTACCGGTTCCTTCTTCAGTATCGGTGTAGACATGATGGGTTCCGCAGTGAGAGCCGAACTGGAGAAGAGCGTCCCGCTACACTGCACAGTGCTCTCAGCTAGGGAGATGTTCTGGAGACTGGAGGGTAGGCTGATGATGGGACCCTGTGTCGGTGCGACGGAGGGGGGACTAGCTGCCGAGGAGAAGGGTGGGGTGGAGATACCGTTAGTGTAACCACCCTGGGGACTGCTGGTGAAACTGCCCTGAGGGGTGGACAGACCGGATGTCAAGGAGTTGGCGGAAGAGGTAACGTTGTTGGTTCCAGTGTCCATCTTAGTGGGGTTGTTGTTGGTGTTCTGGTTGCTGGAGTTGTCGTTCCCAAAAAGAGCCGGCATAAGTGACGTCAGGAGCTGTTGAAGTTGAGCAGCCTCGTTGTTACTGTTGTTCTGCAACGTGTTGGCGTTTACCATCGTGTTTGCGTTCGACATCATCGACTTTGTCAGTTTCTGCTGTGGGAATGTCGTCTTGGCTCTCATCTGAATCTCCGCCAAAACTTCAGGATTGGTGCAACCGTTCAGGTTCTGCGTAGGGATGGCTTTAGTCTTGAGCCGCTTCCTCTGACCTCCTATCCCTGTTATAGGATAGTGGTGGCTCCCTGACGTGAAGTCATCCCGGGTGAAATGCAGCTGACAGATTACACTGTACTGCGAAGGTTTGAAATCAGGTCTGCCGATGAGCTGTAGCCACATGCTGGCCAGAGTCACGTCAGTGGGAAACCGGAAGAAGGAGATGGCCGGGTTTCGCTTTGTGTTTGAGGTGCAGCCGAGCACACAACAGTTCTTAACCATGTTTAGTGGAGGTAAAGTGGTGGTGTGGTGGGGGTTGTTGTAGTGGTGTCAGTTGTTGTAGTGGTGGAACTTCGGCTAGAGATAGAGACAGAGTTATTGTTCCATGCTACACCTAGGGGAAAATAGTTATGTTAGTTTTCATGTTGTTAATCTAGAATTTATTTGCAGGTAGAGACTTCGAACTTTCATTTTCTTTTTGAAATCATAGTTACTGGAATACATTAATTAATTAAATACGGTTAAACGATCAGAAAAAACATAAAAATGCAAAAATACGAGTAATTATTCAATTATTGCAATAATCGTAGAACAGAAAAAACTGTCGCCGATTAACCACTTGTGAATTGTGAGTGTTGGACGGAAAAAAGTTTAATATAAAATGTCAGCCAACAAGGAAACTTCTGGGAGTGGTTTAAACTCTAACACTACAATGTGCCATCAAATATTCAAACGCAGTCTAACGTGTGATACCTCTTCAAAAGGAATTTCCACTAAAAGAGAGGCTCAGCGGTAAAAGTCAAATGTTGAGCTATCTATTACGCTAAAACTATATACATTGACAAATTGAACTGGTAATACACACGGGTGAAATGTTTCAAATTATCAAATAAACTGCTTATTGTAAGTCACGTGTTGTGCTTTCAGGTCATTTGCTTAATTACTAGCGAGATCAAGGCATAAAACTTCAACTTGTGATACTCATAATGACAACCCCCCACCCCCCACATTCCAGCCTCAGATCAATTTTGTTACAATACAAACTGTGAATTAAATATTGCAATAAAACCGGAAGTGTTCAAGTCAAGATGATGACGATCACAAAACAACAAACTGCGTCACTTAATGAAGTAAATAATGCGAATACAATACTTGAATTGATTATACGGTACATAACTGAGACTTTTATGAAGGCAACCTAAGCGTATTATTCTACAACACTCGATTAGCCAAGCAAAAACCTCCCAGCTCGGAAGAAGGACAAAAGGGCGGGAGAAGCCTCCCCGAAAAGGCCGAATGAGGTAGAAGCTGAAAAGTAAGTGGATTAGGACTTGCACACTCTCAAACAGAAGGTAAGGTTTCCTCGCAGTTTGAACTTTGGCCGGAGTGCCGGAATGAAGCTGCCCAACAAGCTGGCCTGGTTGGTTCCCACCACCACCGGGACTTTCACCTTTCCCCGGGAACCGACCAATCAGCTACGCGGAAAAGGCTGGAGCAGCCAATCAGGAGGAAGAAACAAGGTCAGGTGACAGTAGCGGAGAGTAAGCATACAGGACCCGAGTTAGCTCAGTACAAGCTGAAGTAATTGGTATATTGAATTAAGTACTTTTAGAGCAGGTGGGAGGGGTTACGATCTGCTTGTTCCACCGTTCCCATCGCATCACGTGATCAATCATCTCCACAATTACAGGTACAAATTGAGCGAGAGAGGGAAACGAAGCCTATTTTGGGATGATGAGAAAACAGCAGGTTGGTTTGGCATGAGGGAGAACGAAGCGGGTTTAGGTCACTAGAAACCAGTACAATTTGTAATCAGTCCGAGGCCAAATACTGCACTTCCATCGCTGTCTCATAATGTCACGAAAACACAGCATATAAAATCATATAATGTAACTAAAGTGTGTGTTAACCACTAACTAAAAACACAAAAAAGCGTTTCAAAACTATTTTGACTCTTGATGATCAAAGGACGAAAGGATACAGCGCACGACACGAAACTTAGTGACTTGTTGCTAAAAATAGACCGCAGCTGACTAGCTGACTTGGGTGCAGGAGATGTTTGTTTTACTGCCGGAAGTTCTAAAAACCAGTCAGGACACGTGACGCCTGTGCAATACATACAGTTGCCTGGTTAGTGTACTGCACTGCGGGAATGATGCACACTGATTGGTTGAGTAAAGTCACGTGAGCGAAATAGAGGTTTCTAATTGGTAGACGGTTAGCGGGGAGTTGCTTGTAGCGGTAAGGCTTGTAAGATACACAGGACGTGGTCACGTGATAGGATCTGCCAGCAAAAGTTAGTGACAAAACACAGTGTCCTAGTTGTTAGTGACTTACAGCCGGCTTACAAAACACTGTGTCCTAGTTGTTAGTGACTTGCAGCCGGCTTACAAAACACTGTGTCCTAGTAAGTGACTTACAGCCGGCTTACAAAACACTGTGTCCTAGTTGTTAGTGACTTATGGCCTGCTTATGCAGCACTGATGCATAAAAAACTAAGATACAAAGTGTACCAGACAGAACTCCACACAATACCATTCACTACACCTGACATAAGACCAGACACAACACCAGACACAACACCAGACACAACACCAGACACAACACTAGACACAACACCAGACACAACACCTGACACAACACCAGACACAACACCAGACACAACACCAGACACAACACCAGACACAACACCAGACACAACACCAGACACAACACCAGACACAACACCAGACACAACACCAGACACAACACAAGACACAGCACTAGACACAACACCAGACACAACACTAGACACAACACCGGACATAACACGAGACACAACACGAGACACAACACCAGACACAACACCAGACACAACACAAGACACAACACAAGACACAACACTAGACACAACACCCAACACAACAATGAGTTGTGTACAAAGTATAACAACAACACAGGACACTAAAAAATGTAAAACTTCACATGATAAGTAGAAGCTGACAAGCCTCCTCTGCTGCCAGTTAACCACACATCACACGACCTTGCAGCTCGCTACAAGCATAGCTTCTTAGAGACAGTCAAAGTAATGTGACACGCTCTGTTATTGGTGAGTTACTAGTTTTAAAGGCTCTTGTTCGTTAGCGAGGTTTCTTAGAATCGTGTGATTGGCCAGTGTCGAGTAAGGTTTTTGAAGTCGTGAAACACTGTCAAAGGTCGGTGTACGACCTGGAACAAGTCAGACTTTGAAAAATTGCTGGAATAAAACTTTTATAAACTAGCTGAACGACAGACAAAAGTAAAAGTGTCGAGCCTATTTATTGTGTAATGTAGAATTAGTACGGGATACAAATAGCAGTGGCATAAGAAAAAGTAAGTCAGATACACGTCCACGGAGAAAAAAAAGGATCTGAGAAAAACCAAACCCTGCACCAACTAATTAACAATAGTAAACTTACGCCGAGGATTTGTCCAGCAAACTGAGCCTACAGACTATGGCTCCTTAGATTTATTACATAATAGCACTGAACAATCCAAGTTCATGTTAGAGATAGAATTAAGATAATGTTTTATAAACTGAACAATCCATGTTCATGTTAGAGATAGAATTAAGATAATGTTTTATAAACTTTTTATTTGTCGTGCCTAATTAGAAAAAAGCCTCCCCATATTTGAGAGCAATACTCGAACAGACTTCACTCATAATATTCAAACTGACTTCCAACCAGAGATTTCAACTTTAAAAGCATTATATTTTCTTATCTGATCCATATATGTTATCTTCTTCCTCTTACAAGAGATTTTGCAGTTTAAGCTTATATTTTTCTTATCAGAACTCTATATATAGCTACAACTCGCTGTAATCAATCTGAGCTGTCAAGGACATCTTCTTACGAGAATCAGACTTTGAGATAAGCCAGTGACGTGCTCTTTTATCAATCTTTTATTTCATTTCATGGGGAAATTAAACTGTCTTAAACTTTCGTTACCTAAAACTCCGTATTGACAAGTCATAAGCTGTCGTTATACAGAAGGACAATTGGTTTTATCACCATTTATACGATACAAAATTTAACGATACAAAATTTAACGATACAAAATGTAACGATACCAAATGTAACGATACAAAATATACCGGTAAAAAACGTAACGACACAAAACGTAACGACGATACAAATTGTAACGATACAAATTGTAACGATACAAAATGTAACGATAAACTGTAACGATACAAAATGTAACGATACAACAAAAAATGTAATCTGAGAAAAACCAAACCCTATACCAACTAATTACCAATAGCAAACTTACGCCGAGGATTTGTCCAGCAAACTGAGCCTACAGACTATGGCTCCTTAGATTTATTACATAATAGCACTGAACAATCCATGTTCATGTTGGAGATAGAATTAAGATAATGTTTTATAAACTGAACAATCCATGATCATGTTAAAGATAGAATTAAGATAATGTTTTATAAACTGAACAATCCATGTTCATGTTAGAGATAGAATTAAGATAATGTTTTATAAACTGAACAATCCATGATCATGTTAAAGATAGAATTAAGATAATGTTTTATAAACTTTTTATTTTTCGTGCCTAATTAGAAAAAAGCCTCCCCATATTTGAGAACAATACTCGAACAGACTTCACTCATAATATTCAAACTGACTTCCAACGAGAGATTTCAACTTTAAAAGCGTTACATTTTCTTATCTGATCCATATATGTTATCTTCTTCCTCTTACGAGAGATTTTGCAGTTTAAAGCTTATATTTTACTTATCAGAACTCTATATATAGCTACAACTCGCTGTAATCAATCTGAGCTGTCAAGGACATCTTCTTACGAGAATCAGACTTTGAGATAAGCCAGTGACGTGCTCTTTTATCAATCTTTTATTTCATTTCATGGGGAAATTAAACTGTCTTAAACTTTCGTTACCTAAAACTCCGTATTGACAAGTCATAAGCTGTCGTTATACAGAAGGACAATTGGTTTTTATCACCATTTATACGATACAAAATTTAACGATACAAAATGTAACGATACAAAATGTAACTATACAAAATGTAACGATACCAAATGTAACGATAAAAAATGTAACGATACAAAATGTAACGATACAAAACGTAACGATAATAAATGTAACGATACAAAACGTAACGATACAAAACGTAACGATACAGAATGTAACGATATAAAATGTAACGATACAAAACGTCACGATACAAAATGTGACGATACCAAATGTAACGATAAAAATGTAACGATACAAAATGTAAGCATACCAAACGTAACGATACAAAATGTTACGATACAATATGTAAGGATACAAAACGTAACGATACAAAATGTAACGATACAAAATGTAACGATACAAAATGTAAAGATACAAAACGTAACGATACAAAATGTAACGATACAAAATGTAAAGATACAAAACGTAACGATAAAAAATGTAAGAATACCAAACGTAACGATACAAAATCTATCGATACGAAACATAACGACGGAAAATGACCCACTAAAAATCCAGCATACTCGCAATACTTGGATTCTCAGGCCGGAAACGAAGGGCTTCATTTTAGAGTCGCTCGCTCCCTCCCAATGTCCCCCTCGCTGACTGAAGTTCACCTGTGTGACCACCTGATTAAATATGCGTCATGTGAGTTCCAGCCCGTCCTTGATTGGCTGACCGCCAGTTGACACGTCGAGATGTGTGGTTACCATGACATCACGTGCTCTCCCCACTGTTCCCACGTGAGGAGGTCACGTGGGAGGTATTTTAAAGCACACCCCTGCTACAAGAGGATGTGATGAGGAAGCTAGAGGTGCTCCACGTAAGATGGAAAATTGGTATTTATCTTTTGAAAACGTGTGTGGCTAAGGGTCCTCTAAATTAGTGAGCCTCGACACGACCCTCCCCTTAATTAGGTGTCATTTCCGCCCAACTCTGAGCTTTGCTTTTCTCGTTATCCAGCATTCTTGTGAATGCAGGTAAACTGATCACTTAATTCGTGTTACAAGCATCTTATGATTGATCCCGATTTTATACATATGTCGAGTAACTGACTGCAGGGTGTCATATAAGGTAATATATAGAAATAAGTTTTGATAAGGTAAGATTAAGAAATAATATTTGATAAGGTAGGATAAAGAAATAAGTTTTGATAAAAAGGAAAAAGTAAAATGAACGGTATAAAGAGCAAAAAGAAAAGATAATGGCGGAATGGATAATCTTATCCTGATAAATAGTTACTAAGTAATTCGGACACATATCAGGAATTAAACACTCTGTGGATTACCAAAGCATAAGTTTCCAACAAAGCAGGTTAATCAAGCAATGAGTCCTCTCACGAAGACGAAAAACAAGCTAGAAATTAAAAATTTCACGGTCTGACCATTGATAAGATGCTCGTAGAGCTCCAAATGACCAAGTGTGCTTGTCAGTTAGACAAGCATTACAAAGCCATAAAGGGAACTTTTTCAAGCAGTAACACGGTGACTTACCGGTGACACATAAAGTTTTCAGCTCTTTAGACTTTAGAGTGGCTGTGCTTATAAACTTTGTGAATGGTCCTCTGTATGATGAAGCAACTGCGTCCAGCAATGTGGTTTGGTCAATTGCTCTATTTGAGAACTCTAGACGAGTCGACCATCCAGAAAGGTAAACAAATATCAAATTTTGTCACTAGTTTCCCTAACGCTGAACAGGAAACACTGGGAGATACCATAATTTCGAGCAGATGGCTTATAGGCATGATTGACTATTATACATAGAGATATTAGACCCGTCCTAACCTCACAGTTATCTTTGAATAAACTTTTCTCAACAAGTCAACCACGACGTGACTCCGAATGTTACTTAAAGGCAAGCAGTTTACTAGTAGAATATTATCGATGATGACAAAGGAAATCATACTACAGGAGAAAATTTTCGCTACAATGGAGGACTGAATGAAGGAAACGATCTCTATAGACAACTATCTTGGAAAGTGTCGCAATTTTTAAAGGTTTTTTACCTTATCTCTCAAACTTGCTGAAACAATCAACTAACCAGAAAACTCCAAATATGGTCATGAAACAGTTTAAAGTGACCAGTTTTCCATATCGGTTGCAGGTCACAAATGGTTTGAAAAAGTCGTAATTTTTGGCAAGATAAAAGAAAAAGGTCAAACTAACTTCGTCTTATTTTTAGGAGTTTGATTTTATATTTTGAGTAATTTAAGTGCACGAAACAACGTAGAAATAACTTCTGATAACCGAGTAAAAAGTATTGCTACCTACACGAGTATTTACAATGGTTACCATGACTGCACGTGCATATGACTGAACATACAGTGTCACTTTGGCAATTGGCCATTATCACTGTACATTCATTGAGTGCAAACTGCAATATCAATCGCCTCTTAAGATCTGTTTAGTAGTATTCAGTGGCCAAAAGTTAATTTTTGCCGAATGACCGGCCAGCTCTAGAATACTTATCCAAAACACTGACAGTGCATTGCTGGTTCAAATAATTGATTCAAACACGGAAGCGTAATAAGCCTTTCAATAAAAGGTAGGCCTTGGTGTGGCTGAAGCAAAATAACTCGGATAAAAATTCCTACTATATAAGTATCCAATAATTCTATCTTAACCTGTTCTTACTTGCAGATACACTTACAAAATCACCACAAATTATGAGGAAAGACATGGGCTACAATTTTTGCTTAATTCTATTTCCTTTTTCATACTTGCTCATTTAGAAATTTGTGTTTCAAACATTTATGTCGTAGCAGTTTTGGCTGGACAAATTATCATCATCAAAAGCTATCAATTACCCCGAGACCATGGGTATTTTTCTAGTGTTTACGTTTTTGTTGTTCCTATCTTAGTTTTCAGTGGTCAAATACCCTCATTGGTTCACTTGATTTAGACCAACAAATTTTGAAGATTTGAATTTTATCACCGCTGCAAATATACTTTTCTTTATAGAGAAATGTATTTTTGGCAGGGGTGCAAATCGTTTATATCACGTGATAGCTTTGCTCAATATTGATTGGCAACACTAGGTCTCATTGGTCAATCGCTGTTAAATGATACAAAACATACGTGACTCCTTCCAAAAATTGAAAAATACCTCTATCTATAGAGAAAAGGTATAACTGAGGAGGGGTCACAAACTCACAAATAGTTTAAAGGTTGCATATGACTGCAATCGACCAATGAGAAGTCGGGTACGAACAATCAATTGGCCATGCTTCAGGTTTTACTGTTTTAGTAGTCAAATAAATTCACATGGTTTAATGTACATAGTTTGACCTATGAATAAAGGTAGGAGCAAGACATTTAGAGAAAAAAGGTTTAAAATTTGCAATACCTCCCCAGAAATACGTACATACTCGGATTTGGGTGGTTCGCATATCATTTTTTAATCATAGGGGGATTTCCAGAGAATATCATTTGGTCAGGATATCGGGCAGCATCCGAATTAGATGTACACCTTGGGCTCTTACTCTGGACCATGGTGCCAGCTTTTAGTAAGGCATAACAAACTTTAAAGAATGACAAAAGTTTTAAATTTAAACTCGAAATGAAATAATTTTTTGTGACAAAAGGAATGTGGTAGAAAGAATGTGAAGGAGGGAATTTGACAGACAAGGGGTGGTTGGAAAATGTGTATATAAGCTCCTGATTACCTAAGTATGCGCTCATGGGCTGGCTTGTATACACAAAAGTTATGCAGTTATAGTAATTCTTGTGAATACCAATAACTTATATAACCTCAGGCACACAACTTCCATTTCACTGAGTTAAATAGTTAAATTGCTGTTGGCACTGGATGGGAAATAAGCGGCTGCCAACATAAACAAGCGGTCCCAACTATTTTTATTAGTCAATTAGGTATGATATCCTGTTCCTTCAGAAATTTCATTTTAGATAATAAGAAACATTTTTCAAGGCTAATTAACGGATGCTTCAGTACTGGTCATTTTTCAATAGCCTTGATTCTTTGACTAGATCATTTGCCAAGTTTTGGATGCCTGATACAGTGTCCCACCAGTTTTAATACCATCATGCACCTTTCTCAAAGATAACCCTTTCGTAGCTAGAAAAAGATTTATCAACATAAATCAGGATTTTGAATTTCGGTATTTTAGCTTTTAATAGAATTTTAGATTTTTTAAAGATACATTTGAAGATAAGTTGTGATGATGCTGGCATCATTATTCGTCATTTATTTTTATATATATGCAGCATCTTAGTACAATTCCAATCTCAAATTATCTTTTGTGCTTTTGTCACTGCCTATTTTATCTTTTTCGGTTTCATCTATCCATGAGCCAAGTTAAATGTTCGTAATGGTTTCTGCTGAGTCACCCTGAAGATCTACTAAGAACAATCCTGTGTTGGCTGCAGCTGATTCCACCAGGCCAAAGAGCTCAATGGCTGTGCAATGTGCCCAGAAAGGTGGGCTCAAAACCAACCAATCGCAGGGGCCTTATCTTAACCACTGGTTGAACGACTCATGTGCAAACAAAATCAACACACATATAATTCACACTAAGCACCATGACCATTACCGATATGATCTTGAATCTCCATTCTTTTTGATCAAGTTTAGACTTAAACAATACATCTTACAATACATCTAAACCGAAATACAAGACTTAAAGATTACGATACCTCTTTATTAACAAATCTCCCACAGGAAAGACATTGAAAAAAATTTAGTCAAAGAAATGGTAATCGACTTCAGGGTGTCCGTCTTCCGTTGAGGGCTAATCCAGCAAGTCCATGACACCCAAAGGAGCTCAAAAAACATGTTAGGTCATAGCCAATAGCCACCGTGACAGATTTATAACGCAGTATGAACAATGAAATATTTAATTGCTGTAAAGAAATAATAAGATGATTTGCAAAAGATATACAACTTTTTGTTCAAACATCTTATACTAAGATCAATTAACAATCTTATGTGGGAGGCCCGGCCAAGGGAGAAGCGCCTTCAAACATTTGACGAGATTACATCCGTCTACTGTTCTAACGAAACGTTCAGCTTTAGCTGCGTGAGTCGGGTATAACCTCGACGGCTCGACAATCAAAAATTTATTAATCACGGTTGTCCACGTCTCATATCCAAGAGTATGAGCTAGTTATTGGCCCTGAACAGCCAAAGTTTGTATGCATACATAATTTGATTAGTTACTCAGTTCCCAAATACAAAAGGAAGCTGATTTGATATAATGAAATAATTTTATTCATAACATAACCTTACTAAGCGTGCTCTAACCGGTCAGAACCCTTTGCGCGCTTGCTAGACGTTGCATAGTATGAGCTAGTAATCGGCTCTGAACAGCCAAAGTTTGTATGCATACATAATTTGATTAGTTATGCAGTTCCCAAATACAAAAGGAAGCTGATTGGATTTAATGAAATAATTTTACTTATGACATAACCTTGCTAAGCTTGCTTTAACCGGTCAGAACCCTTTGCGCGCTTGCTAGACGTTGCATGGGCTTGCTACACGTTGCATAGCCCTGCTGCCGCGAAGCGGCAGCCTCCGGCAAGCGCGAAGCGCGGCCACGCCCCCTATTTTCAAAAAATTTTTTAAAATTTTTGAAAAATTTTTTTGAAAAGGGTCACAACGTGAAACAAGCATGGGCCTGCTGCGTTAAGCGGCAGCCTCCTGCGCGCACCACCTGAAGCGTAGCAGCATTGTCTGACTTTGTCCGACCCTCATTCGGAGAATAAAATGACGGGAGGGTGCGCGTTTATCGTTTGCGTTCAGCTTTAGCTGCGTGAGTCGGGTATCTGGTAACACCTCGACAAAATCAAAACCTAATTAGAATCAAAACCGCGTGTCACTTAACGGGCTTTGCGCAACTCTTTTTACGTTTTCCTTCAACAATTAGCCTTAGGTCCCCAGGCAACGTTTCACTTGTACAGCAGCGCTTGTACGGCAGCGCGCACCCTCCTGTCATTTTATTTCCATGAGGGTCGGACGAAGTCAGACAAAGCAGCGCGCACCCTCCCGTCATGAGGGTCGGACAAAGTCAGACAGCGTGTCACCTTTTGCTTTTGACCATGCTCACGCGCAGCTTGCTGCTTACTAGTGAACGTTAAAACGTTTAAAGGACCGAAAATATCGTGATCTTGGATCTGATCTCGGCAAGACTTGTCGCGGTGATACCCGACTCACGCAGCTAAACGGTCAACGGGCGATACGCGTCTAGAATGTAGAAATGCGTGCAGTGAGAGCGCGTGATGGCCGCGACAGTAGGTTGTCAACCTACAACTAAACGGTAGACGGATCTCTCGTCAAGCTTCAATACCTTTAGCATGGCACGTGCGACGGCGCGACGCGCTCAAAAGGGCTTTGGTTAGACTTAGAGCAAACGTCCGACCCTCATCACTCATTCAATAAGCGAATAGAAAATGAAATGTCGGGAGATTGTTTGTCAAATCACCTTTATTCGAATAAAATGTAAAAAGATGGCTTGACACCTCAATAATGTTCATGTTATGGCTTTGCTCTATCCAGAGCCCTTTCACGCGCGCGTAGCAGCCGCCCGCCCGGCGTAAGCACCTGGTTATATAACCGAGAAAAGATAAACACTATGTCTATAACATGGCTATTGAATTTGAAATACATTCGTCACGTATAGTTTGTCTGACTTAGTCCGACCTTCATACAAAGCGAAAAAACTGTTGCTGGAGCTGTACAAGTACAACGTATATTAGCTAGTTTCCTGTACAACGTATATCATATATCCAGCTAGTTTAGGCGGTTTAGCACAAGAGTAGTAAACTAGCAACTTGGTTCCCACAGATCTTGATATCCTACCAATATAATAGTTTTATACATAGTTATAGTTATATTGCATTGGTCACGTCTATTCAGTAATAGATAAGTGACGTTACGTATAGTAGTGTCACTCCTATTTCGTTTAAACAGACATATAAATATAAAGTTCGATAGATTCTCGTCAAAGAGATATATCATATATTTCATTAAAGAATCTCTGAATTCAGGAAGATTTAGCATACAATCTGCTTCATTTTTACGGTTGAAGCCAAGCGTTGGGGGAACAACAGTCAGCTAACGAATTATATAATGCAATATATAACGTACTTAACAAGTGTTATTTCCCATCACTCCTCACTGCAGTGGTTCTCATTAATTACAACTTCAGCCCACACGGCAGCGGCAGGTTATCACTCAGAATAAGATATCAGCTCAGTTGCGTCAAGTGTTTTAGAAAGAGTTGACTTTTAGTCGCAGTTTTGATTGCTTGCGAAGGAAATTTCCCACAATTTTGCTCTAAATGACACATGAAGTACAGGTTCGCACTTCTCAACATCAGAACTCTGTTCTTGGAAGAAACCGGCTGCAGCGTCCAAAATCTTTTATCTGGATAGATCGCAATGGTTAGGGAATCGTGTTTAAAATTACATTGCATAAACTATAAACATTTGAGACTTTACGCTTAATACTTGATTATAGAGTTAGTCATGGTTTTTTACTAAGTAACCGGGACTTGCAGGTCAAGATACACCGAATAGTTCGACAAAATGTGCAACAACAACAACCTTATCCTCTGAATCACCAAATTCAAGGAAATGTTTTGTAAGGAGAAAAGAAGAAGTGCTATATCTTGAAAGCCACGAGAGTAGAAAGTTGACAAGGAAGGGTAACATAGCAGAACTGTTGAGAGTGAAGCGTGCTATGAGCAGGATGAACTACACTAAACTCATAAAACTTGGTGAGATCGAAAGTTTGGAGAAAACCGCTCATGAAACAGAAAGTAGGCTAAAACGTGCAGAAAAACTGCTACAAGAGGACGAAAAAACGTTTGACGAGTTCCTGAGGAAGTATATGTTAGGAACTAAGGAGAAGGAAAAGAAGGAAAAAATAGCGAGGGATGAAATTCTGACAAGCAGGAAGGAGCTGGAATCACGAATACGGAGTCTGAGACTGAAGATAAGTTCGATTGAACAGTCCATCTTCCAACTGGAGGACATGATACATGATCAGATTCAGATCAAAACACTTCTCTCCAGAAATACTCCGAAATTTTGGGGAGTAGAAGAGGATATGAAATTGGAGCTTACTTTGAATGGGGATGTTGAAGTTGCTGAAAGTAGGGCTGTTCAAGAGAAGAGTGATGTTACTGATTTCGCATCAGATTTTCTGGGCTTTGAAGATAAAAACTTTTATCTTATGCAACAGATTCAAGAAAAAGAAATCAAGTTAGCAGAACTTCAAAGACAGTTGATGAGAAACAAATGTGCATAAGATATTCAGTTTTATTACCTACAGTAAAAGATAGTGTGTGAAGATGTGTATATTAAGACTTCAGTTGCTGAAAATGATTTCTTCTGGCTTGAAATCGAGGAGAGAGGAGAGAGGAGAGAGGAGAGAGGAGAGAGGAGAGAGGAGAGAGGAGAGAGGAGAGAGGAGAGAGGAGAGAGGAGAGAGGAGAGAGGAGAGAGGAGAGAGGAGAGAGGAGAGAGGAGAGAGGAGAGAGGAGAGAGGAGAGAGGAGAGAGGAGAGAGGAGA
>JH154139.1:186640-219798 GCA_000226015.1 Mnemiopsis leidyi | reverse complement strand
CTCCTCCTCCTCCTCCTCCTCCTCCTCCTCCTCCTCCTCCTCCTCTTCCTCCTCCTCCTCCTCCTCCTCCCCTCCTCCTTAACTCCTCCTCCAAAACTCCTCTTCCTAAACTCCTCCTCCTAAACTCCTCCACTCCTCCTCCTCCTCCTAAACTCCTCCTCCTAAACTCTCCTCCTCCTAAACTCCTCCTCCTAAACTCCTCCTCCTAAAACTCCTCCTCCTAAACTCTTCTCCTACCTAAAACTCCTCCTCCTAAAACTCCTCCTCCTAAAAACTCCTCCTCCTAAAAACTCCTCCTCCTAAAAACTCCTCCTCCTAAAACTCCTCCTCCTAAAAAACTCATCCTCCTAAAACTCCTCCTAAAACTCATCCTCCTAAAAAACTCCTCCTCCTAAAACTACCTCCTCCATACTTGCACGCCGCCGCCGAACGCCGCCGCCGCCGACGATTTTCCACCCACGCCGCCGCCGCCGTTTTCAAACGGCGTATCGGCGTGGAACGGCTTTTTACGCCGAATGCGCCGTTTCGTGATTTTAGCAAAAATGATTTTCGTGGAAAAATCCAACATTTCGCATTTCACTTTCAGAAAACAATATTTTTAATCATTTCTACACGAGTAGCCGATATCAGGAACAAAACTTTGGAAAATTGGTCAGCACCTGCATTCGAAATCGATCCGTACTAGAGGCTAAATTAGTCCGCGAAATTACATGGCTTCACGCCGATACGCCGCCGCCGCCGATACTTTTGACCACGCCGCCGCCGTTTTGAAAATAACGGCGGCGTGCAAGTATGTCCTCCTCCTAAATACTCCTCCTCCTAAAACTCCTCCTCCTAAAACTCCTCCTCCTAAAACTCCTACTCCTAAAACTCCTCCTCCTAAAACTCCTCCTCCTAAAACTCCTCCTCCTAAAACTCCTCCTCCTAAAAACTCCTCCTCCTAAAACTCCTTACCCAGGTTGTAGCAGGAGACGTGTCGGTGAGTGTTTACGAAGTCTCCACAGTAGTCAGATGGGTAACTCAAGTCTACTCTCATGAGAATTACAATCAGTGGTACCTGCAGGTAGTTGTAACCTGCTAGGTTTAAATCTTGTTACGATTTAATGCAATTTATACTTTTATAAAGCGTATCAATTGCCGGATTGTTACAATATCCCAGTACGACATTTGTTGCATTTTCAAAAAAACTATTTAATTTTACAGGGCGATATTGCACTGCTTTACTTAGAAAAGGGGTTCGATCTGAACTCACCTTACATAAGCAAGATCGACATAGCGGAATTTCAGCCGGCAGCAGGATCTTCTGTTACAATCGCTGGTAGGTAACGGTGGATGATGGCCTTGAAAATGTGGTGTAGTGGTGGATGATAAATGTTGGTGAGAAGTGTGGTTGTTGGTAATGGAGTTTAGGAGTATGGTTTGTGCGGGTATCGTATCTACTTTTTTAGACTGAGGACTGTTACCTTATTATACAGTTCAGTCCTGGAACTTAACTTCTCAGGATGGGGACAACAAGAGGACGAGGAGATAGCAACAGTTCTCCAATATGTCAAGTACGGAGTTCCTGATCAGGAATTCTGTGCCCAGAACTACAGGAGCAAAGGGTAATTACATTAGAAGGGTGATTACATTTGTTTTCATAATCCATCTTTGTTCTGATACCTTCAGTTTGTTTTGTTATTTTCCTAATGATTTTTGTCGCTAATTAGAGACTAACGAAATAAACTTTTATCATTCAAATGGGAAAATCAGCATTTCTCCTCCACAAGCAAACGCTAAGCACAACTCAGGTGCTACATCTTACTTGCAGGTACTACATACTACCGGGTATGCTATGTACGGGAAACAGTAAGATGACGATACGAAGCGGTAAAGGTGATAGCGGAGGACCTGTATTCAGAAACGACGGGCAGGACAACTATACTCTCGTAAGATTATACTCTTGTTTTTAGATCGAGTATTTTAAGTATTTAGCAAATTTCTACGGTTTTTCTTGTCCTGAGATTCAAGATGATAGCTCATTTAACATTGATTTTTGTTCAGAGATCTATAACAATCTGTATCAGATCTATTACAATATGTATTACAAAATCATGTGTGCCCTAACAAAACAGTATGTCAGTTCGGTCTGGTTAGCTGGGGAGTGGAGAGTAGTGTTGGGCTGCACGAGTACGACATTAACGCTGACGTTGCGTACTACAAACACTGGATACGAAACATCATGGTAGGGTCTGTCCCGTGTGGATGTTATCTAGTCTTGCACGCCTGCACTGAAAAGTTGAACTTCTTAATAGCAGAATATAAGATCAATTTCAGCTCTCATAAGTAGAATAACAGTAAGTAAGAAGTACCATTATACTAGTAGAAGAAGTATCAATAGATTTCTACTACTAGAAACCTCTATCACTAGATCCCTCTAAAACACTTCTCTCTTCCAGGAATCGTACAATCAGTACAGGGTAAAGCTGCTCGCTACAACCGACACGAAGTGGATCACGTGGAAGAGTAGCTATGATACGTTCCGATATCAAGTTTACAACATATCCTGTCAGACAGACAAGTTCGTTAAGGTGGGTTGGGAACCGGTGACGTTACTATGGAACAACGTTTTTAGCTCTACTCTAGGTCGTGTAACGTTGCTATGGAATAAACCTTTTTCACTACTCTAGGTCGTGTAACGTTGCTATGGAAACAACGTTTTTCTCTACTCTTGGTCGTGTAACGTTGCTATGGAAACAACGTTTTTCTCTACACTAGGTCGTGTAACGTTGCTATGGAACAACGTTTTTAGCTCTACTCTTGGTCGTGTAACGTTGCTATGGAAACAACGTTTTTCTCTACTCTAGGTCGTGTAACGTTGCTATGGAAACAACGTTTTTCTCTACTCTAGGTCGTGTAACGTTGCTACGGAACAACGTTTTTAGCTCTACTCTAGGTCGTGTATCGTTGCTATGGTAACAACGTTTTTCTCTACTCTAAGTCGTGTAACGTCAAGGATCACTGTTCAAAGAGACGCTTAACTAGGCTACTTTTACAGCGAGCTTGTTCCTTAATGATTATGTTCTGTTTTCATGATCATGCCAGGAACCCAGAAAAGTACTAGTTCGTAGGGTATTGGATCTCTGATTCAGGAATACTGAAGTTCAGGAAGATGTGAAGAGGACTCACCCTGATATAATTTCAGGTAGTGATAACGACTCTAAATCTGTCTGAAGACTACAGTCATGTGATCGTTAGAGATGGAGATCAATACGACAGTCCTATACTCCTTCAGCAACACCACGATCTCCAAGAAAACCAGACTCTCAGTAAGTTAATGATTGATGTTGGTGTGGAAATTAAACTCGCTCTCATGGTCTAGTGGCTACTTAACTGTGTAACCAGACAATCTGGTACCCTAGTGAGCGGTTACATGGTAACCGGGTAACCTGGTAACCTGAATAGGTTATATTTCAGTAATATACAAACATATTTAATCAGTACGGTACTCCGATACGGTGGTACACACTGGTACTTAAAAATAGGACCAAGTTGTTCATATTTACTTCCAATTTCATATTTACTTCCAATTTCATATTTACTTCCAATAAATGTATCTATCTAGGACACTCTGTATTTTCTTTGTATCTAAGGATTCCAATGACCCAGGCACAACATCCAGCTCGAACAAGTTGCTGATACTGATTAGAACTACAGGATCTTACAGCGAGAAGCTATTTAGGTTTTTCTACTTCGCGGTTTCTACTTTACCAGCAGAAAATCCAACAAATTTCAACCGATGTGGAGGTATATTGTTAGCTTCTAACTCTTTATCATTTTTTCACTTTATGTTACTGGAAGTTTCAAACTAAGGATTAAATATCAAACAAAACCAACCTCTGTAATCTGGTTAACAAAAATAAACTAACAAAGAGCAGATATCGAATCTTTCAATTCAGATCACCTGGAAACGTGTTCAAACTTGTGGGAGTGTTACGACTCAGCGTACAAATGTGATGGGATGATAGCTGACTGTACTGACTGGAGTGATGAACTGTTTTGTAGTAGTGTTACACCACTACTGGACTTCAGAGTAATGTTGTTGTTACTGGGGTTGTTAACCTGGTAACCTGGTAACCTAGTAACATGGTAACATGTCAACCGGGTCACATGATAACCAGGTAACATGGCAACCTGGTAACCCGCTAACTTGGGAGCAGTGGAACACGGTAACCTGCTGGTAACAGGTTAACCTGGTAACCTGGTAACCTGGTAACCTGGTAACATGGTAACATGGCAACCGGGTCATATGATAACCAGGTAACATGGTAACCTGGTAATATGGTAACCTGGTATCATGTTAACCTGGTAACCTGTTAACCTGGTAACCTGGTAACCTGGTATCATGTTAACCTGGTAACCTGGTAACCTGGTAACCTGGTAACCTGGTAACCTGGTAACCTGGTAACCTGGTAACCTGGTAACCTGGTAACCTGGTAACCCGTTAACCCATTAACCTGGTAACTTGGTAACCCGTTAACCTGTTAACCTGGTAACATGTTCACCTGGTATCATGTGAGAATCATTAATTTCGGTTTGTAACTGTATTTGAGAAGGACAGCTTGAGCTTAGTAAATATTGACTAGTTACTGTGACGGGTATGTGACGCTCGCAGAATCATCCAAAAATCTTGACCCATTGAAATTTTAGAATAAGCCACGATGTAACTTGGTGTGGATTTCTTAAATTGTTTAGAATGTGTTGTTTCAGAATAATTATTGCATCGAAAATCCTCAAAATATTTTTATACATTTTACTGTTTTCTCTATTGGTCCAAGCGCTGGCTTGTAATCTATGAAACAAAAATCAGTGATGTAAAGTTGTGACTTGTTAAGGTTCCAATCTCGATATTAACGACGAAGTCTGTAAACAGTATCCATTGAGAGCAGATAGCATCTGATCAGGGTATGTAACTGACTTGGAATGTAATTATTCATTCAGAGGATGGAAGTAACAATTTTAGGTTTTGCGGCCTTCGCTGATTAGAAATTCTAAAATTCTTCGAATTTTGAGATTTAGATCCTAGTCTTACAGTTACTAGAAGATTAAGGAAAACTTTTGATTTAACATTAAAATTTCACCATTATAAATTGAGCTAACTTCACTACAGTGGCAACAAATATCCGATTGAACCGGTACTGGTTCGGGGAATGAGAACGAGTCAATAAAATTTAGTATTAAAACAGAGCAGTCTACCTGTAAAGGTACGACCTACGACGTCCCATCATGTTAATTCTATAATTCGAATTTGCTGTTTTTTGTTAGAAAACTTTAAAAAGCATGGTCAGTCTCAAACTAAAAGTCAGTTGGCTCGTTCAGCAATTCTCCAATTTGCGCTGGTATCTAATTTTCAATGCTACCAAAGACATGGAATTCAATGCATTAGCTGGTCTCCGTCGATTAATCAACCATTCATATCAAGTTGGTTCTTAGAAGTGAATCTCTATTTATCACAGTGGATGAATCACGTGCCGTTTGTTAGCCAATCTCCTAAAACAAATCATATAAGAGTATAAGGTCGATGATCACAGACCAATCTCAGTCCGGCAATACATCCCATGCTCCTTTCCCGTGAGGGCTACCCTGGTAACGATTGGTGATAAGAGAGAGGTGACACTTTCCAATCAGCACGGCCACAAGGAGACATTATCTCGGAACTTTGTCCGGGTCCGTCATCCTCCACCATTAGACTGGAACTTGCAAATTTTCTCGTACTCTTCTGTGAGGGAAGAGTCGGATTAAGGTCCAGTTTCGGAATTACGATGTGTTGTTTTGCTTTGTCACGGTGGATCGCCGGAATTTTACACAATCGGAAATGAGGGCTGTAGATGTGTTGACGATAACATTGGTATTAGGTAAGATATTTCTTAGTTGTGAGCTTTATTACACTAATTGATTGCCTTTATTGTATTTTTATTATTCACGTTGCAAATTGAACCCAGTTGCAAAAGAAGGCATCAAATCAAGTTTACAAGTGTATAATCTTGAGCGAAGTGCGAACTGATCTAACTAAAAACTTACCGTCTCGATTCTAAGTCAATTATTAAGGTACTTATTACTTATCTAAAGAACTAACAGCTTCCACCAAGCGTGCTTGCTCTGATTATTAAACCTCACACAGTGGCAGGGAATATTGGAGTGAAGGGAAACTCGTGTGTAGCGGGAACTTATTTTAACTCTACACACTGTGTGCCGTGTCCTGGAGGACAGTACCAGGTAAACTAACAAACAGGCAAACAAACAAACATTGACATAGAAGTATACAGACAAACAGACAAACAGAAATTTACAGAGAAGACAAATAAAAAACAAACAGAGAAAAGAAACAAACGTAAAACTTTGACTTTTTAAAGAACTGCAAGTCTTCAAACCCTAAGTTGAGACAGAAAGCGTGGGGGAAGATACCTTCATCATTACAAACTATTTGAACTTTAAGTTAACTTACTTTAAGAAGGATGAAATTGTTAAGAGCTCTGACTAAGTATCGCCGATGAACCTTGTTAACTTCTGGATTTTAACAAATGTTGAATTTCAGCCGGACGCTGCCAAGACAGAATGTATTAAGTGTCCCAAAGGAACTGAACAGAAGTTAGCTGGCCAGACAAACATCTCGAGTAATTTTAATCAAAATGTATCTTATACGAGAGCGCCTACCTTTTACTTTTAACATTACTTTCGATGATTTTTTACTTGATTATCTGGCAAAAATTAAGTATGTTAAAATTTTCTCAATGAAGCTTTCAAGACAGCTGCTAAATTTTTCGTTGTAAATGAACACGTTTTCTGATCTTTACATCATTAACAACGTCTAAGTAAAGGTCCGATATTTCGTTTAACGCACGATTCCTGGACTTTCCCCCAACAGATAACCGTACTACCCTATAACATCGTAAAGTTGGCCCAAAAATTAGCGCCTACTCAATCGCTGGTAACCACATTGCTTTACTAACCATGAAGATTTTCCCCGTTGCTATGGTTATCACGCAACTTCCTCTCAACAAGGTTGTGTGGACTGCAAGGTTGGGTGGATGGCAAGAGATCAGGGTTCCCAGTTCTGTTCTGAGTGTCCTCCAGGTACGTGGGTTTCTAGAAGCAGATATTAAATTTAAAACAAAACGGTTTTAGAAAATCTGAAAAGCCGTGCTTGATCTCAGTATCGTTTTTTAATTACTCCCAGTACTGTCATTATTCAGAAAATGTTAAATCGTAAAAAGCAGGACGGGCCACGGAAATCTTTCTCTCATTCTCTGCTACTGAAGGGACGTTTACAAACGAGACGAGGACAGATAACTGCGACAGTTGTCCGGCAGGTTCACACAACAACGCTACAGGGCGGGGAACGTGTGATTTCTGTCCTCCGGGTTCTTACCAGGTTATTATCTAGTAGCAGAATTCGAACAGTTTTATTCTAGCAGGCATCGAAAGCTTCCTCTTTCTTTTGTTTTTCTATTTTCCCGTCCTGACTTAAAGTAAGAATGTTTGAAATTCACCCTGCAAACTGCAGGACGAAGTTGAGATGGCCGACTGTAAGCCCTGTCCGGAGGGTGAATACACGGGGCAGTGGGGCGAGGTGCTCTGTAAGGTGTGTGCTGGGAATGTTAGCTCAGATCGTACTACGTGCAACACCGGGGGAAATGTAACGTGTCAACCAGGTTTATAGCTTTATTTTTAGTGACGATTTGGAGTTTTAGATCATCAGGTTATGGGGTAATGACTGGTGAGGCTCTAGAACTGTTTCGAAACTACTAAACTACTGTTAGACAAGGAAACTAACTCCACAACAAACTGTTGACGAACTAACCCAGGGACGTACAGAGTAGACGAGGAGTGCAGGTCATGTGACCCTGGAACATACCAAGATCAGGAGAACTCGGACCAGTGTCTGGACTGCCCTGTCGGACACTTCCAGTGGGATTCAGGAGCGGTAGGGTGTTTGTATTGCCAGCTCGGCTTCTACCAGAATGAAACAGGCAAGTAGGTTGGGACTTCACGGGATGCCAATTTGGAATTGGATTGATAATATCGCAAACCGAGGGCATTCTTTTTTAATCATAACTTGGCGACTGCATTGGCGAAGCGGTTTAACTCTCAATAGGCTCAGTTTTGTGCTACTGCTACAGATCATGTTAATTTGAATTGCAAACTCATCAACGTTTCAGGACAATCGGAATGTATGCAGTGCCCGGATGGAACTACTTCCACAACAGTCGGAGCAACTAAGTGCCAAGGTTGGAAATGGAAAATATGATCAGTGAATAATTTTCACTAGATAAATTTAGAAATAAAACGATTGAACACAGCAACTAGCACCCCCAACTTCAGCTCGTAAAAGTGAAGGTTGCCAAGAGGGCCACTACTCTCTTCTTGGCACTGAGCCATGTACTCCTTGCGAGATTGGAACTTTCTCCTCCGTTAAGGGAGCAAGATCGTGCCAACATTGTCCCCCGGGGACTACTACTCGTTCTATAGGTAAGGTTTAAGAAATCAAGATGATGATCGGGTTGATATTTTCTGTAGAAAAGCATTACATACGTTACAGATAAGGAGAATTGAGGTGTCGCACCAGGCTATATAGTATATAAGGCCGGACTGTTCTGTGCTTTTACTCTTTAGATTCATATCTCCGTACACGGTACAATGGCTGTCCTGGGAAGAATGAAATACTTCAATTTTTGAATTGAGTTTCAGGAAGCACACAATGTCAGGACTGTGATGAGAACACGTGTTCTTACAAGGGGAAATGTTACAGTTGTGAGAGTCCTACTGTACAAAACTGCCAGGATGAAGATTTTGGGTTTTGTCATGTTTGCATACATCAGTGTGGGGACAACTCTCGCCTTTTTTGTGAGTTAAGTTTTTGGTTTTGGTGGGAAATTCTGACCAATCTGACGCAAAGTAGGTATTTAAGATAGTTTATTGTGGAAATTAATGTTAATCACATGTTAACACTTTAATTCTTTTATTCGCTACACTTGCAGCTGTTGCTGGACTTACGGTAACCATGGAGATGATGACCATATTTGGAGGCTTCCTTCTTTTCTTACTCTCATTTTGCATGTTTTGTAAGTTGCACTATGAATGAATTCCACTAAAATTTATGTCAAGTAGATAGAAAACCATGAAAAAAATGTAAATTTGATTTCTTATTGCTAAGTAACCTGACGTCCACTATCTGACAGTTGGCTGCTGGAGATATAAGAAGAAAAGAAACAAGATCTCATCTACACCGGGCATGCAAAGCTTCAGGAAAAAGTCAAGTCCTTCAAGGTCACATTTGATTATCAGCGTGAGAACACAAAAACTAGATTCGTTCCCAGATGACTTAGATTTCTGAATTCCTCTCCAACAGCTACATTCTGTTTTGCTCTCAAGAATTTTTCATGCTGGAGAAAGCATTCTACATACATTTGCAATTTTTTCTACTGTGTCATGTGATAGACAATTATCAGACCAAGGCAAAACTCCAAAACTGCTGACTACTCAAACAAAAAGAAAAACGATGGCAAGTTTCATTTATGATTGTGGAAGCAATACTAGTGGTTCATATATCAGGCGATGACGGGTGACAAATTATCAAATTGATTAAAATTTTTGATAAATAAAGTGTCAAAGTGAAAAATGTTCTTTGCTTAAATCCTAGCCGAAAAAGTTTATATTGCATTTTCAAACTATTTTCTTGTTTATGTTGGATTTTATAGCTGCTCTGTATATCTAGCTCTAGCTATAAAAAAGAAAACAAAAGCTGATCGAATTAACTTCATGAAGTAAGAAAAAATATCCGGCATTTATTCTGATTGATCGTAATGAGGCCCTGCTAGTTAATTATTAGTTACTAAACATGTTCAACTTAAAGTCGAAAAATGCACAGCTATTAATTAAAGCTAAAAGTTTAACACATTATATTAATCGACGGAATTTTGATTATGTAAAACTAAAACTGAATAATATTCAGTGAATATGTTGGTGAGCAGGTAAGCAGTATGTTAATCTGTAATCAATAATCATGAATAATCATTATACAATTACAACTGAAAACTTACGAATTATAATAGTTATAGTGATCGTAATTTTGTAGAGTGTAATCGTGTAGTGATTAAACACGCGTAGTAATCTCGACACGCGTTGGCTGTTAAAACTTTACTTTTACACAGTAATAATGTTCACCCACTTATACCGTCAAGTTAGTAGTCTGTAGTTACACATATTGTACTCACACAAATGAGTGTCACGAAAACAGGTTATCATATGTTCGGCGAATGCTGGAGTCTGGACTCAGTAAAGGCACACACTTATTGCCACACACTGCACACAGGAATCAGGAATCATTCACAGTCACACACTTTACATATACACACAAATAATAATAATAACTTCTCATTTCTCTGAGCCGCGCGCTGTTTTCGCGTTGATTTCCCACGTGGGCGAATTGGACTTGGTTGCATAATCACTGATCACGCGGTTATACTTGATCATTTCTATTTTCTTACACACTTGTAGGTTGAACGTTCGACTATTTGTTTAGTGTGTGCGAGAAGTTTTATTCTGGCCCAACATCTATCTTTAGATCTGTAAGTGTATGTACTATATGTTTATTACTCGTCACTCGAGAAATTATTGCCTTCATGGTGTTATGCCGTTATGGTCTGGGGGGTCCTGCCCCCCGCCCCACTCCCCCCCCCCTCCAATAAACATGTCTCAAAAATAAGCACGTTCTATTATATCTACTACTTTACTAATGAGCCTTATTTTGTTTCTTTGAACATGTCCTCTAGTGTCTGCTTTCCTTTTCGAACATGATGTTGCAATTAGAAATGTACACATATGATCAGGCTAACCCGATCTATGATCTAGATTGTTTCTAGTGGCTCTTAGTTTCTAGTGGCTCTAAGGTAATTAGTATCGCTGAATTGCCGGCACTGCGATCTGAGAAGTCTTTTTGATAATCGTTAACGATCTACGTCAGCTATAATTAGAATCGCGACAGTTTTTAATTTCTTACAAGAATACATAACTGTTTAGTTGAAATTATGTAATTTCTTACTGCTACAACTGCAACTGAAATCTCCACGAATCACCATGATAAACAGCAACCAGTTTTGATAAACAGGACATAAATATATTTCGCTCTAATAAAGGATGCTTCTTGGATTCAACAATGTAGCGGAATATACCAGTGAAATTGTAATGCCACAGAAAAGTGTGGCCAGCAATTACGGGAAGATTTATTCAACCCATTTGTCAAAGATTTTAAATAAAAGTTTGATAAAAAAGTAAAAGCTTTACAAACTATCAACTATGTGATTACCCTTCAAAACTACTTCTTACGTTTCTTCAATATTAAATGAACCGCTAAGATGAAAACAACGGGCATGAAAAGTATGTCCAGATAAAGATACTCATACCAAGCCTGGTAACCCGGCAAAAAAGTATTTCCCGACACCACTGCGTCTAAATATCCTACAATCTGACCCTCTGTAAGTTTTGTAGCAATCATCTGTCGTCTGACAGTCTGCAAAGTTTTATCGTACCTCCCATCGGTCAGGTTCAGGATCTTCTCCCGGATCACTTCCACCGAAGTTCCAGCCAAGTCCAACACGTGATCTCCAACTCCGATCTCGGCCGTCCGGACGGCGTTGTAGAACTGGTCCTTGGCGAACTGAGGTACGACCAGCATGGGCTTCCCTGCGCATGCAATCTCGGTCTTGCTGGCGTGGCCGCCGTGAGTGATGAACAGTTTGAAGTTGGGATGTTGAAATATCGACTGTTGTGGTAGCCAGTTGAAGAGCTTCACGTTGGAGGGCAAATCTTTCATCCTGTTTTGCTTCCATATCACCTTGTATGGCAAGCCTGCGAACGCTTCCAGCCATTTTCGTTGTTCACTCCTGGGAATATCCATCTGTACAGACCCAAATGACATGAAGATGAACCCGTTGGTGGAACTCTCCATGAACTCAGCTAAACCCTCGTACGAGGCTACCTCCTTCTCATCGTACTCAGTACACAAAGACCCGCCCAGAGCTAACACACCCGGTCCGAAGGGTGTTGGACCGTCCACCAGGGGGTGATAGTGAATATTCATCAACATCATCTTCACTGTCTTGTAGGTCTCCTTGTAACCAGGGTAACCGGGGATCTTCTCATAAAGGACAGGCTCGATGTACCAGTTAACAGCTGACTTGTGAAGGAGATCAAACAGGTTCCTTTGGAGGATGTTGAGAACTCGAGCGGAGACCGAGCTGGTAACGTGATCATGGTCCTTACCCTTCAGGAGAATGTCGTCTATCTTCACGCTGGACGGCTGGAGAGGGAGTCCCAGTGCAGTGATGTGGAGAGGGAGGAGGTAGGGAGCGGTGACGTGGAGGACCGTGTTGGCGATCCCCAGGTGGTGTGCTAGTCCTAGAGCACACACCTCGTAGTATATGGAAAACGTGAGGAAGAGGTCAAACTTTCGACCAGAATTCATTAGTTTCTGAACGTTTGGCTCGTTGTAGAACCTCTCACACGCTCCCAGAGATTTGTCCAGTTTGTTTACCACCTTCCTGAACCTCCCCATCGCTGAATCTGGCTCAGCCGTCTCGTTCCGTCCGCTTCCGAAACCGTTAACAAGAGCCTCACAGTCAGGTATCTTCAGTTTCTCCGCCTCGTTAGAAAGGTAGCCTGGTATGTTGGTGCTCATGTAGGTCACGTGGTGGCCGTGTTTTAGGAGGATGTTGGCTAGAGGTCCGGACACGGTCTGGTGGGAGCCGGAACTGAACACGCTGACGAGCAGGACGTTCCAGGAGGAGGCTGGAGGGTGGAGGGTGGTGAGGATGAGGAGGAGAGGGAGGTAACAAACCTTCATTACTTTCCTGAAAATGTTAGTTTTGTTGCATTAGTGCTGCACAGATTCTCAGTAAACTTTAAAGAGGCGATTAATTTAACACTCCCTACGAATTTTCCGAGACAAGTCACTTATGATATAGTGCAAAATTATTAACTGTTTCAGTTGTTAGTTTCCCTATAGGTGTATTATTTAAACAATAAAAAGCACCAGAACTACCAATACAGTTGAACTAAAGGAAGCTCACAACTCGAGACAACTCAAACCATTACTTATCTTACAGCAATTATCTAGTCTAGTAGTTTCCATTTAAGAGTTAATCATGATAGTGTATATCGCTATCTTACGTAATTAATAAGGCAATTTCTCTTCGTCATTGTGAGATATTAAAACCTCTCGTTATCAGTGAATGTTTAGATTTGATTGGCTTATGCAATACGAGAACTTTAAGTGGAAAGTTGTAAACTGGGTTGGTGATGTATGATAAATTTAATTTGGGGGGCTCGGGGAAGCTAGTAAAACCCCACGATAAATGGTCGAAAAATTTGTTGACCATGTCTTCGACTCCGTCCTACCACTCTGGAAATCCCCCATAATAAATGGTCATAAAATGTTGACGTTGGCCAGGTAACCCTAAAAATTAACATACATGGTTACATAAGAGTCGAGCTTATCAAAAACGGTTTTTATTTAATCTTATTTCCCCTTTTTCTTCAAATAAGTATGAGATCACTAACCGCTAACCCAGACCAAACAGATTCCTGAGGATCACGATTTTCTTTGGGTAAAGATCTGGGATGCGTCATTCGACAAAAGCGAAAGAGGGCTTGATGATTAAAAACGTGTGCGTGACATGCGTCACCCCTGCTGACTAGGTTTGTAATTGTAAATACTTACATTTAGTCATCAAGGGAGCGTTGCTATGGGCCACAGCTGCCTATAACCGTTGATAAATCTAAATGTTGTAACTTCAAAGCGGGAACAAATGTTGGAAGATTCAATTTTTTCTGCAACAGGTGGGGTACTATTTTTAATTAAACTTTCAGGTCGACCACTGAATGAATATTCTGCTGAATTTTCTCTATGTGCTTATGTGTGGGAATTTGAGCGTTTTAGGTTAGATCACACCTCGCAGTTGACAATCACACATCACGCAAATTCAAAGCTTAGATTTGATTAAATCTTTAGCTGGGTTTAATCACCTTATTTTACTTTCAAATGTTTTATATTGTTCTAACGGGCTAGTCAAAATATTTTAACACGGGGATTGACGGGGCGCCATTATCACCCCGTTATAAATCACGACTTTCAGTTGAGATTAACATTCGAAGATGGTAGGTAACCCTAGCTCATACTTAGTCTGTCCGGGGAGCAATAAAATCCGTGATTTATCAAATGACTGATTTGATCACGTGACTGATTGTTCCTCTGGTTACGTTCTGCTAATTTTGAGCCGAATATTCAGTCCAAGACGTAACTCTGGGAATCAGTTCTCGTGATTGCGCGGTTATCTTTGAGTTTAAATCTGAATGATTCAAGACTGTCTGGACATTCTTTTTCTTATGATTCGCTGTACCAGAAATGATCTCTAAGCTCGCATAAAAAACTCATTTTAGTACAGTTTTCTATCGTTAACTCCAGCCCAAAGCTTGTTTATCGCTTATTTAGATATTTTCTGTAACGAGAATTTCGACCCTCTAGATCAAGTTCAAAAAGTGCAGTTCGACTGAAGGTTTCTGTCATGGTCCGACCGTGTTGGTCTGCAGTGCTTACAGTTCTCTGTTTCGCTCTCCTGGTGTGTTTAGATGTATGCATACGGATAGAGCTTTTTCCACTAACCCGAAAATTACATTTCAATAATCTTGAATTTCTCATAGTTTTCAAGCCTATCCTCAGTTACACAATTTCTCAATCGCAGATAACACAAGGACACAGTTACGATTTCGGTGGTTGTCCAGAATTAGCCGATCCCGTAGGTATCCACCCCAGCACAAAACTAGAGGTGCAGGCTGGAAGGTTGGAGGTAGTTAAGAGTGAAGGAGAGGTGGTGGTCACTGCGCTGTGTGACGACTCCTCCGGCTGGATACTTGCTGATTCTCGATTTGAACATGTCAGGTTGGGAGTCTATGTGAACTGTGAATTATTGAAAACTGAAAAGTTCTGGCGCAAGAATTATTCGTCATCCTAAGATGTATTATACCATGCTCTGAGTTGTCGAATTTGAGATAAAGGGTGTTTTTGATGGGATTTTATTTACCGCTTTAATTAATTCTCGACATTAGATGCTCGTACAACGAGAAAAGACAGGTGTGGACCTGGAGTCACCAACATATGAGTCAGGCAACGCCTCCCCAAATACGCTGTTCCAGTAAGAAAATATGCTTTACTTACAAATTATAAATTGCTGGTGATCATTTCAGCTTGTACATTCGCCAATCATTAAAAGTTGGCATGTTAACGACAGTGTTTAAGCGATAATATTCATGATAGAAGACGACTAAAAAAACCTCAACTTGTTGATTATAAGAATAGGACCCTCCCTCTCCACCTCCCCTTCCAGTACCTCACCAACCCCCACCTGCAGGTTTCTCCCCGAGACCACTAGAACAAACCTACACCCTACACAACTACCAAGGTTGCAGCTCCCCAGACACAACGTCCTCCCTGACCTCCCAAGTCTCCTCCCAGCTAGCAACCGCACTGCCTTGTCAAGTAGACCACAAGTGCGAGGTCCTCTCTGTCCGATGTTGGAGGATGGAGGGGAGCAGCAAGCTGGCTATTCTGGTGGAGGCTACCATGTTGGCTGGTCTGGGAGAACAGATTGAGATGTTGTCTGAGGCTGCGCGATTTCTGAGGGACGACTTCAAGCCTGTCTTTAATAGTGTGAGTTTTAAGATTAGGCTGGTTGTCGTTTATAGTATCCAAAGGTAACTGCTCCTGAGAAGTGAGAAGTGCTATGAATTTCCGATCTTAGACCGTGTGAAAATAAGACAGAAATCGAAACTTTTTTACTTAGGGTGTAGATCTATATTATTTTTATATTTAACTTGACTTCTATTAAATAAGTTTGAATTTGTTAATTGTTAAGGGTGGAGTGACTAAGCGGGACGTTGGAAGCCCATTTGATGATACCGATCCCGATAACTCAACTTCAGCGGACTGTACAGATGGACAGAAGACCGTGATAGATAACACAGACGGTACAAGCTCGGATAAATGCGTGGACTGCACCGCAGGTATCAACTTGTTTCTTTGTCAAAATTTCTGTTGATGCTTTGCTCTTGTGTTTTTAATGTCTATAAGGTGTTTAGGATGCTCTTTTAAAGATATACATATTCTGTATTTTTACAGATTTTCTACTACTACTACTACAATTACTACTGTTCAGAAAATTTAAACCACTGCTTCTGGCTTAGCCAGAGTCCAACTCAAGGCTCAAATGGCCGGGGTATTAGGCTATTGCTTGCTTTAATGCTTCTAACCAATGGATGGTGTAAAATTGGCACAAGGGATTCAGTAGAAGCAGACAAATCCCCTGTTCTGCTTTAGTTGTATCAATTTGAACACCACCCAGGATACTACGCGAACAAGACAGATCCAAATAATGAAACGTGTGAACCTTGTCCCCTGGACACGTACAGTGTGAACAACACTAACGCTCAGTGCACTGATTGTCCGGGCAATGAAGGAACCCTCGCCCCCGGGTCAGACTCAGAGGATTCCTGTACAGGTACGTCGAGCTGATACCTTGTAGATGATATCTGTTGTGATGAAAGGTAATTATATTTAACTGCGTTTAGTGGCACGAAGTGTTTGACTTTACAGTTTTACTGGCTCAGGTTTCGTCTAATTTCTCTGAAAAACAAATTAATCATGTTTCTTTATTAGTTGTGAATAGAGAGCGACAAAAAAGTTAAAACTGTCTTGTTCAATAGCTGTTAGTCTCAGTGATACGTTACCCTACTGGCAGCCCTCTTGGCAGGAATGTTAAACAGACATCATCTCGGCCAGTGCTAACAAACTTCACTTTTTCAGACGTGTGTACTGTACCCTCAGTAGACTTCACCTCCTCCATGTACCCTCCAGCGGGAGAGAGAGTGCTAGAGGGAGGCAGTGTCACTATCAACTGTGACACAAACTTTTACTATGGCAACCAGGCTACCGCTAGTGTAGTGTGTAACAGCACTATAAACACCTTCCCATCCTCTTGCAGAAGTTAGTCTGGCAGAAGATTTTATAACAAATTCGATGTTAGAATTTAGTTGTTGAAATTCTAATTCACGCACATATCAGCTATTTCACTAAAACTAAACAAGCTATTTTACTAAAACTTTGTCACATCGCCAGGTGTGCAGGTAAGCACGCATACTACCTCAATCAAGGACGGAACCAATGTTTTCCTGAACTGTTCAGTAACCGCGACCGGTACTCTTCCTCAGCTCTCGTGGTACCGAAGGAATCCAACTAACTCGACTTTTGAGAAGTTATCAGCAGATGGTATGCATTTAGTCCAATTCATACAGTTTGATTTCGATTTTTCTGAAACTGTTTTTTGAATAAATTGTGGATCAAATGTCTGAGTGCTTTTTCAGTTTTTCATTTGACAAGTTCCATTTTCCATTCCATATACTCATATATGACAGTAATCAGTATTACACGTAGAAAACTAGAATTATGATGACTCTTAGAAACTCAGCATTTTCTCAAAAGGGAAGACATACAACATATTGCAATTTGAGGAGAAGAACATCGGGGATTACAAGTGCAAATTGGACTACCAGGATCCGATCTTGGACGACATGTCTCAGCCTTTATCGCTCAACGTCTTGGGTTAGTGCATAAGAAATTTAGGTCGTTTTGCTTACTACGAGTTTGAACTTGGTTCCTTTTTCAGTGCCAAACATGGGCTAACTTTGCAAATTGTATGAAATGACTAATGCTTGTCACGAGGTATATCGTGATTAGAGGAAGGTCTGAACTCTGAATAATTATCATACTTCAGACCTCCAAATGAAACCACACTACCAAACGATGGCTTTCGCGGGAGACTCTCTGAATCTCACCTGCAAGATAAGAATCAATCAAGACTATCCCAATCGAGTTATAGTATGGAGCCGGGGCAACATGAAGACAACGGTACGAATTAGTTACTACCTGCTTGTGCCCCTTAACATGATGGAGATAATTATTCTTGACTGTTTTTAGGTGTTTAATCTCTAACGGCTAACCCCTAGATAAATACCGGTATCTCAACTTCTGAAGACGACCATTTCTTTGAAAGTGTCCTATTTCTCCATCCACTGGAAGTAGAAGATACCGATCTTTACACTTGTCAAGGTATACTTTAACTTCATAAAACTTTTACCCTTTTTCTTCAGCAACTATACAGTACATTGACATCGCAGGTTATCATTTATGATAATCGAATATTTATGACGGGGTGGACTCGAATTGATTCTTTGAAGATTTGTGAAGAATCGAAATCAGTGAGACCGATAACTGAAATGTAAACTGAAAATAGAATGTCAACTGAAATGTTAACTAAGATATTAACTGATATGGTTACTAAGATGTTAACTGAAATGTTAACCAAGATGTTGACTGAAATGTTAACTAAGATGTTAACTGAAATATTCACTAAGATGTTAACTGAAATGTTAACTGAAATGTTAACTAAGATGTTAACTGAAATGTTAACTTAAATATTCCCACAGCAACGTACTCCAGCCTAAACAACGCTGACAAAATCAACCTGAGTAAAGACGTTGATGTCGTGGTACGTGGATTTCTGGAGGAACCTGAAGATGTTACCGTTCTGATTGGGAAAGAGTTTGTTCTCAGCTGCGAGTTTTTTGTTGGGCCTGGTGTAAGCGAGGATAACGCTATTTTTACATGGTACGAATCTAAAGACTAATCTAGAATTTTAGATTGCGTAGATTCGTTAAGAAATAAGATAGACTACGCAGACATTCCGAATTCACTGGCTGACATGTCTACCCTTACTGATAACGTAATAACTTGAGTCTTAAGTCCAGCAAAATAGAAAATTATCATGTCTTGTACTACTGCTATATTACTACTGCTATAATCGTAATATTATTACGACATTTGCATTTGTGTTATGTTCCGGGTATTGCACTTCAATTCGTTTACAAATCGACGCAATCGTGCACTAGTTACAGTTTTTGGATGTAGACAAAATTGATATCGTTTATTCGTTTAAATCCAAACAAAATAAAGACGTCTCGTGCTTTTCCTCAAATTATAGTTTCTTCAAATTGGAGTCTAGATGAGCTTGATACAAGAGCTGCTGGTTTATTCTTACGTTACATTTCAGGCAACATGAATTACGGAACAATTCGTGGATAAATATCAACGAGACTGATTCACATGCAGTAACTGGAACTTTCAATAATGACAGCAGCATTTATTCTACGTCTTTGAAAGTAGCTGGTACTAAACCTAGCGATGGGGGACGGTACAGATGTGTGAATTACTACTTCGGGGATAGATACATGACTTATTCAGTCGCCACAGTCACTACTTATGGTTGGTATTGACTTTAATACTTAAATAGAAATCCAAACAAGCGAGCATCAAATAATATCATCTTGACGTTTGTTTAACTAAATGAATATGGGATTTAGTTATACTTTTAACAGCTAGTTAACAAAGTTTCCAATTCGAGATTATTAAATCAATGAGATCTATTAAATCAATAATAATAGAGCTTTTCCTAATGCTGAGAACGCTTGTATAGTTCAAAAAGTTTTAATTCAAATCTTAGTAAACCCACAAATCTTAGTAAACCAACTTAAAGTTGAATCTCAGATCTTGGGATAGAAACCGATCCAGTAAGTTCGGCCTACCTTGTTGGAGAGACGGCAGAGTTGTCTTGCAAGGTAGCTTTACCAGAGAACAACACTGACACAGTGTCAGTTTCCTGGGCTAAACAGTCTTATTGGAGTGGAGGTGAAACTGATGTTCCAGATGACATGACTTTCTTTAATGGCACGTCGGGAATTTCAACTCTCACTCTTAACAGGTTACACTACACTTTTAACAGGTTACACTACACATGTATTTTGACATAGGGGGGCATAGGGGAAAGGGTACAACACTTCTTTGTAGAAACTGTTTAATGGCAGGATTAACGTTCTGATGTTTATAGCTTAACTTACAAATTCAGTGTGTCGATGTCTGATGTTGCCAAGTACCTGTGCAGAGCTACTTATCATGTGGACGGGAAAACTTTCTTGAAAGATAGCTTAAAAGCGAAGCTTTTTGTGAGAGGTAATCAATCGTCATAGTAATCAATATCTTTATTGTTGCTTTCTTGTGTCGAGTTTTGAAATAAAGTATCATCAAGACTATGGGCATTTCTCAGTGAATCACACAGCGCAGCGTAAGATGATATTACAAGATTTAACCAAAAAATGAAAGGCAACTTTCCATCGCATATTCTAATGTCGCTTGGTGATCATTTCCTCACGATATAGCTGCGGTTTAGTGACTACTAACATATCAACAATATAGCTGCGGTTTAGTGACTACTAACATATCAACAATATAGCTGCGGTTTAGTGACTACTAACATATCAACAATATAGCTGCGGTTTAGTGACTACTAACATATCAACAATATAGCTGCGGTTTAGTGACTACTAACATATCAACAATATAGCTGCGGTTTAGTGACTACTAACATATCAAACACTTGCAGAAATATCGGAGAAACTGGAGAAGTACTCTTTGTTTAACATACCTTTCTACTACGACGACGAAGGCAACATGTATGACGACAACAGGAACAACTCTGTAAACAACACTGACGACAACAACTCGGGAAGTGACGACAAGGATGACAGCGAGCCTGACCACTACACCTTCTTCTGCGAGTACAGGGGAGACGACAATATCGGTAACGTGTCGTGGTCGGTTCAGGATGAATATGGGACAGATGTTGACTTCATGGATGATAAGGACACGAAGTCCATCCAGGTGACTTAAGTTTTGTTGTACGTTTGTATAATATAAATTCTTAGAGTACAAAGATTACCATAAATAGTGAAATAGAAAATTGAAATGCAGCTGTTTTATCTCTGCTTTGAGAATGAAGTTGAACCTTACTTTTGCACCTAGATCTTATTTCTGTATTTTAATCGAACTTCTAATTTAATTTGACGTACAATGTGAATATTTCTCGTAGGGAGGGTTTTATGCAATTAACGAAACCAGTTTTTTGAACACAACTCTCAAACTGGGCCGAAAGTTCGTTACTAAGAACTACAATGCGTCTCTGGGTTGTCACTTCCACCCAGCCGACAATGTTGGCGACACACTCTCCTCGACTACAAAGTTTATCGTACATGGTAGGACAATTGTACTGCTTGAGTTGATTTTATAGTTAGTAAACTATCATGTTATTTAGATTGTTATTCGCTTTCTAGACGTAACTCCGCCACACTGTTTTTACCCAATATTCCTTCTTAAAACAAACTAGAATAAAATATAATATTCCCAAACTTCCCTCTCAGCGATCCGACCCCTGGAAAGTACGGTAACAAGTAATGAGACAGTGAACATCACGTGTAGCTACGTCGGTACAGACGATCCAGACACGGTCACGTGGTACGTTGATGACACTCCCCTGGGGGCTGGTGATGACACTGACATGGACAACTACGCTATTCTACCTGTTTCTTATTATAAGAAGCTGAGGTACGTAGATTGGGTAGTTTTTCTGGCGGTTACTGGCGTTACTGCTTGCTGGAAATTAGGGGACTGAAAAATAAGACTTTTGGTCTCGATGAAGCACACAATGATTCAATATAATAGCGAACCTGGTCGTCCGCCTAGCAATGAGGAGGTTCAGATATTTTTTTAAAACTGAAATGCAAACAATTCATCTAATCTATCTTTAACGACACCAGATTTTTTCATTGACAACAACGCATTGTCCCATTGACGACTCATGATTGTCCCATTGACGACACCAGATTTTCCCGTTGACGACATCAGATTTTCCGTTGACAACATCAGATTTTTCCCGGTGACGATACTAGATTTCCTATTGACAATATCAGATTTTCCCATTGACGACACTAGATTTTCCATTGACGACACCTGATATAATCATTATTTCAGATCGGACGTCCTGGTGGTGTCTAGTAGAAGATACTCTGACCCGGACAAGAACATTACTTGTGTGTACTCGTTCTCTCAGCCTGATGCTACTCTGAAGAGCAACACTACTCTCATCTACAGAGGTTTTCTTGTTTTACCTGTATTTCAGTTGTATTTGTGGTATCCATCAAGTAAGTACCTCAGGGTAGAGGCTGAATTACTTAACTAACTGTTGACTACTTGACTAATGATCTGACTCCAACTGAACTGACTATAACTGAACTGACACTAACTGATCTGACTCTAACTGAACTGACTCGTTATTCTACCAGGATTTCACTCTAAGTTGCGACCTGAGTACTATCTGGCTAAAGGTCATGGTAAGGTGGAGATGCAATGTCAGCTGGGAGTTGGTGGTAGTTCTTTAGTTCCAGACAGAACGGTCTGGTAAGTTTACTAAGTTAGCATCATTATTCATTAATCATGTTTAGTTGAACTTAGTGTTATTTTTTAGTTAAACTTAGTTAGCATAATGGTTGTTTAAAACTCATTGAGTCTTATTTTTGTTTTTAACTTTTGAGTTTTGGAATGGTTTGTTCAATTGTTCAAACTTAAGTCTAAGCATTCGTCTTCACAGGTACTCGAAAGACTCCGACATCAGTTTGATACAAGATTATTTGCCGGGCTTGTTCAACATTTCTACAGACAAGTCCCCTATGAACGGTCTATTCACGACCAAGTTGACGATAACTGATGCCTTCATCTATTCATTTCTAGCTGGAAGCGTATCTTGTTCTTTCACTTTTGGTGATGAGGTGTACACCTCGAATTCTACCTTACACACAAGAAAATCCTATAATCTTCCAGATTTGACCGATTTATACGGGTTTAGTCCGAACACATTTCCCCTGGGATGTTATCTAGACTCGGATGAGGCCCCAGTTAACATCACATGGACCGGCCCCACTGAGTCCGTCATTAGCAATGCAATTAACGATAATAGAACTATTGATACGGGTAACAGCACAATTATCGTCTACTTTCTAAATCTGACGTTACCCACCTCTGAAGACAGTGGCGCTTACACTTGCAAGTTTAACTTTGAAAAAGGTCCGTCCGTGAAAAGCACCTTCCCTAACGTCGAGTTCAGTGACATAGAGATCACAAACCCGGCCCGTGTCTACGCCACCGCCAGTGGTGTCAACGTTAGGTTGGAGTGTCGAGTGGAGTCACACGAGGCACTGTATGAACTTGGGTGGTTTGATGTGGATGAAATGGATTGGATCACTCCGAGTAATATTACTTACGATAATGTATCTACGGTCGCCACTTACGATCTACAGGTAATAGTTAGTAAACCATTTACTGATATAGTAAAATGGTGAAGTAGTAAAGCTAAGTTTATAAGTATTTTATATAGGTAAAGCAGCAAATATAGTAAATATGTCTGGATCAGAAAGAAAAAGGCCGTCCTGGCCTTATCTCACAGTGACGCTATTTTTCAAGCGCCGTATATTTCCCTATGAAGAAGAAGAATATAGTTAGTATGGTAAAAATGTGATTAAGTTAAATTGTATAATTAATTAGCGATAAAGAAGTAAAAATGGTATAAGTAAGTTGTATGTACTTGTAAAGTTGTTTAGTAGTAACGTGAGGCCGGTTTTTATCCTTGTCCGATGTTTCAATATGTTCAGTAGCAAATTGTCCTTCAACTGCATCGAGACCAGCAGAGTTCATGATGTCTGAAGCAGTATCAGCATCATAGTTTTCGCTGGAATCTTCTTCTTCTTGCTCCTCGACATTGAACATTACCACATTGTAATATTGTACTCTCTGTCACTCTCATTTATTGCACATTTAACAGATTTCTTCATTTCTTCTGTGCAATTTTGTTACCACTATTCTTCTTAACAACGGCAGACCAGTTAGAAAACTTTTCCTCAACTGTTTCTTGTACAGCATCCAACTGAGCAGATTTTTTAGACTGCTTTTCCAACTGTTCACATTGCAAACAATCCAGATCCGCTGCCGCACTCCTCAACAATTGTCCGCTTCTATCTAACAAGCTAGCCAGATCCGCTGCAGCACTCCACAACAATTGTCCGCTTCTATCTAACAAGCTAGCCAGATCCGCTGCAGCACTCCTCAACAATTGTCCGCTTCTATCTAACAAGCTAGCCAGATCCGCTGCAGCACTCCTCAACAATTGTCCGCTTCTATCTAACAAGCTAGCCAGATTCGTAGCAAGATCCACAACAATATCCTTATTGCATCAACAGTTCTTTTGATATCGCTTAATTCTCTGATTTTTAAAGTAGAGAGTAGTATACCTCGAATACAGTTTTCAAGTTTATAGATTAATACGAGTTCAAATTTCAAATCCATAGTACAGCAAGCAGATGACCGCTGTTTTGCACTTATACAGATAACAGTATCTTTACAGATTAGCGACCAAAAATTCAAACGAATAGAAAAGGGTTTATCAGCAAACTGAACTAGTAGTAACGACAGTAACGACCCCCGCACCGTGACCAGGTAAACTCGAAAGACGACAGAGGAAACTTCACGTGCGTGCTGGACGAGGAACAGTACAGCAAGAAGAACGTCAGTGTGATTGTGCTGGATCTCCACCCTAGTTTCTCTGGTGTGGTGGTTGCTGATGAGGGGGACACGGTAAAGTTCTTCTTTCAGTTTTCTGTTTAGGGGGACACGGTAAAGTTCTTCTTTCAGTTTTCTGTTTAGGGGGACACGGTAAAGTTCTTCTTTCAGTTTTCTGTTTTGGGGGACACGGTAAAGTTCTTCTTTCAGTTTTCTGTTTAGGTGGACATGGTGAAGTTCTTCTTTCAGTTTTATGTTTAGGAGGGCACGGTAACGTTCTTCCTTCAGTTTTCTGTTTAGGGGGACACGGTAAAGTTCTTCTTTCTTTTTCTGTCGATGGGTAAAATCTGGTGGAACTGAAAGCAAAACCAAATTGAAATAAAATAGAGTGAAAGGCAAACTGAGAGCGAGTCATTTTTGCTTAGTTGCTAAAGCAAATTGCTTTCCTTGAGATAGCATCAAATTTCTTGATCCGAATGTTCGTTTTTAAATACTTCTACATGCACAGGTATCTATATCCTGCGCTCTGGACTATAATAGCGATCTGACAGAACCTACTATTGAATGGTACGAGGATGATGTGCAATTTAAAGGGGGCAGCGTAGATAGTTTTCTGAGGTAATGGTTCTTTTTACGGATTGTTGAAACATCGAGTTCCATTCTTTTTTAGGGAGAGTTCACAAATCGTTTGTACCACGTGATGGCGTCTATAATAAAACGCCATATTATGAATCTGTAAGACATCTATCTCTGCGGGTTCTATCTGATAGAAAATTACAGAAAATCATCACGTACGCATTCGCGCAGCGTGTTTATGTATTTTACAGAATTATTAAGACACTGTACCCAACAGTGCTGATGACAACATGTGGGTCAGTGAGCTAAGTCTAAGAGTGGACGTCAGTGTTACAAACAAGAAGTATCACTGTGTCGGCAAATACTCTGGTATCTCCGCCTCCTCTCCTCTGGTCAGCGACAAAGTCACCATACTCATGACTAGTAAGTTGTAGTCAAGTAGTGGGGAAGTAAGTTGTAGTCAAGTAGTGTAGAAGTAAGTTGTAGTCAAGTAGTGTGGAAGTAAGTTGTAGTCAAGTAGTGTAGAAGTAAGTTGTAGTCAAGTAGTGTAGAAGTAAGTTGTAGTCAAGTAGTGTAGAAGTAAGTTGTAGTCAAGTAGTGTAGAAGTAAGTTGTAGTCAAGTAGTGTGGAAGTAAGTTGTAGTCAAGTAGTGTAGAAGTAAGTTGTAGTCAAGTAGTGTGAAGTAAGTTGTAGTCAAGTAGTGTGAAGTAAGTTGTAGTCAAGTAGTGTAGAAGTAAGTTGTAGTCAAGTAGTGCAGAAGTAAGTTGTAGTCAAGTAGTGATAAGTCAAGTAGTAAGTTGGTTTAGTTATGTAACATGGTGTTTTGTTGACTGTAGTCTTTTAAGACGAGGTTGATTGCTGATAACAACTTCTATTATTTGTCATTCAGATAATCATAAATCAAGTCAATCTTTACAGACCGCTAAAAGATTGACCGCTAAAACTTGAATAAGCACATCACATCTATCAGGCATGGTGGCTGAAAGAGAATATGTCATGGCAGCGGAGGGTGACGACCGAGAATTACTGTGTACCGCCTACAGTAAAGATCCTGTATCTATCTTCTGGCGAAAGACTGTGGAGGGAGTTGAACAGAATATTACAGGAGATTCCTACCCAGTCAAAAACACGCCTGAGTTTGTCAGTCAGAGTATTCTTAAGCTTACGAATTTATCAGAGTCAGACACAAGCAATAGCATTGAATGTTGGTTTATGCCTGGAAATGGGGAGAAAAAGTTTGATACGATTACTTTGGATGTCATAGGTAAGTCGACAATTATCTAGTTTCTCGTTTCTTTATATTTGTGTCAATTCTAGCAGAAAGAATTATTGCTGTTTGGGGAAGGGTACAATTTTTTCAATGATAAGTCTTTGCACTACACTTATTTTATTTCACAGAATTGCGGACTATTGGACGTGAAGTTACGAGAGGACTTTCTGCTGAACTGACATGTTCAGCTACCCCACGACAATCAAGGTTGAGAATGTATTTTCTGAATTGTTTATGTATGTTTCTCTTTAAAGTCTCTCAGCTGGGGGATGTTTAAATTAGCATTGAATTGTTTTGCTGAGGCTTCCGACCTGACAAGTGACAATATCTTGTGAAAAGACTAATCTGTTTGAATAACTCAGTCTGACAAAGCTAGTGAGTCAATGTATAAAGAGGAAGAGGAAAAATAATGGCAATTTTTCTCATTCAGAATCGAAGATTTAAGATTCAAGTGGTATCGCATTGACGAGCTTGGTCGAGAAGAAGAAAAGAATGAAACTAGGTCGGAGACAGGAAAGTCCATGCTGAAGATAAGTTCTGCTAACGATACTAGCTTTACATGTTTGGTGTACTCCGAGCCGTTTGGAATAGCCAGTAACGCTACAAGGAGCTTGTCCTACAATGTCTTCGGTAAGTCTGCACAAATCCGACAAAAGATGGCCGCGAAATAGCAATTCAGCAGTTTAATTTCAGTGTTTTAGTCTAATAAAACATAACTGAATTTCTCACACTTATTCAGACATCACGAGTCCTAGAGACGTGACAGTAACTGCGGGTGATAACGTTACATTGACATGCAAAGTAACTGAAAACACGGGGACCCCTCATTTCTCGTGGTACAAGGAAAGTGACAACACGAATGTGTTGTTTGAGTCTTCTGGGTCAAGTAACGGAAGCACATCTGAGTACACTTTCAAAACGGACAGTTTCGAGCTTACTGGAAATTACTTTTGTAATGTTTCAATCTACTACGATGGTGAAACTAATGGTCCCTTCAAATCTAATACTTCTTGTGTAATTGTGCGAGGTAAGACATGGAACTTGGAATTAGTAATTTCGAAATGATTTACTGAAGTCCACAGTATATAATCAAAGGTCGGGCAACATTTTATCAATTTTGATTGTCCTATGGCTGTTGTAAACAATACCTGACCAGATTTTAAGTGAACATTTAATTTCATAATGATCAATGGCACTTCTTTCAGAATTCCAGTCATCCTTCAAGAACCTTACTCTGGTACACGAACACGAAGGAAGAAGAAAAATACAAGAGTTACAATGTGTGTATCGTGGAGATTTACCTGCTGTAGATTTTGTGGAGTGGAGAACCCCTTCAGGACGGTTCTCTGAGGGGGACTATGCGGAGTTCATACAAGTAAGTAAATATGAGAATACAAGTAAGTAAATAGAAGAATACAAGTAAGTAAATATGAGAATTAAAGTAAGTAAATATGAGAATACTAGTAAGTAAATAAAAGAATACAAGTAAGTAAATAAAAGAATAAAAGTGAGCAAATAAAAGAATTAAAGTAAATATAAGAATACAAGTAAATAAAAGAATTAAACTAAGTAAATATAAGAATACAAGTAAGCAAATAAAAAAACTAACCTTAGATTAGACTTTAGTCATACGATAGACTTCTGCTCCTTGATCTGGGGACAGTTATTAATAATAGTAGATTTTAGTCAAAATTGGTGCTGTTGTTGTTCGATATAATTGGGATCTTGTTAAATTTTTGGCCGATCTTTTTCTCCCTAAGTAATATGCTGTCTCTTGATCACACTATCACAGAAACCACCCAGGTTAACAACAACAAATCAGACGAAAACACCTATAAAACAGTGCTTACCTACAGCAGAACAGTGAAGAGTAATGAGGAATTCTTCTGTGACTTCCACATGAAGAATGGGGACGTCATGTCAAAGTATACTCGAGTATCCGTTTTTAGTAAGTTTGCGGGATTTTCATGTCATTATAAAACTCTGCACGTTACGTTTGGGCAAAGGTGTCATCACAATACTATTAACATTAAGCTCAATGGGATTTTTTAGATAAATAGTCCACAAATCAGACCATTAAGCTGAAAAGTCAGTTTGCTATTATATAGTCCTCTAGCTAAAACGTCCACCTACCATTTTCTCAATTTTGCAATGTTTGTCCTTGAGAATCTGACTTGACTGAGTCACAAAACCCCAATTTTCCGCATTTCCATTGGGACCAAAGTGTGAAATATTTAATTAATTTCTCTCGACCTTACAAATCATAATTCTCAATCTCAGATTACACAGAGCTCCCCAAGTACACCTACAACCCAACTGAAATCAGTTTTACCTACGTCAGCGAGGTCAGCTCTAATGTCACCTGGTTAATCAACAACGAAGTATATGACAGTGTTAAACACACAGCATTCACGCCGGGACATCATGTTATCGAACCTCGCAGTTCCATTAAGTTCAACCTAACTGTTGATATGAGTAAGCTTGATGAAGGAGCAGACCCTGTTGAAGTTAAGGGGATAATAAAATTTGATATCGAGGAAAATGAGGGGATAGTTACTCAACCATATCCAGATAAACAAGTCAATACCATTGTGTACAAGAGAGGTATGTTGTTACCATGAAAGTTGGCTCCATTTGGTGGGTTATGTTTTGTCTGTGACATTATGATTTTCCCCTCCCTATTACTATAACACAAAAGCTTCTGCATAAGTCTATCGAATAACTCACCTCAGATTTTGTCGAGGAGCTGGAAAGTTACCTACCAGTGCCTCAAAACGTAACAGATAAAACCTTTACATGCCTGGTGGCGGGTGATAGCAACAATGTCAACTTCTCCTGGTTCATCGGTAAGAGATGAGGAACAGAGAATTGTAGTTGTACCTTAATTTAAACTGAAGATTTAAAGCAAAAATCGGTCTTTATTTACTACTGTCTGCGACTCATGTACCAATATGCTCATTACAATATTACATCCTTTCAGGAAGCATTGAACTACTTGAGGAAATAGAAAACATAGAGATCACCCAATTAGAAGCCGACCCTGTCGGGTCCGACAAACGTCTAAAATCCACTCTGACAGTTCGCGACATCACCAAATCTCCTCTTTACAACAACGAACTGAAGTGTAAGGCGACGTGGGAGGACCCGGAAATGTTCTCCGTTGAGTCTGTAGCGGATCTAGACACGTACGGGGCCTCTATTGAACCCAGGTCCTACACAAAAGCTGACGGTAGTGCTGTCCTGACTTGCCTTGTCTGGGGAAACGTCCCTCCTAAATCTGTATTCTGGATGGACAAGAGTGGGGATGTTGTTGAGAAGGACGAAAATAGGGTCAGTAAAGTTTAGGAGGTATATAACACATACATTTTTGTTGATTTTAAACTTTGGGTAAAATAATTCATTTAGTGACCGATAATGAGCGTTTAATGAATATTCCAGATTGAGATAAGGAATGAAACTGTGAAGACCGGACAGAATGATCTGCACGTGCACACTCTGACCTTCACGTCTCTGAAGTCCGGAAATGAGGGGCAGTACACATGCTCTGTTATCTTCCAAGATGATATAAAGACTGACTTGGAGACTCAAGTTTATTTCATTGGTAGGAACTTAATTTATATTTCAAACAGAAAATTTTACCACACCTCTCAGTTTTCGTGATTGAATCTTTTTGCGTGACTTGACGAAACGTTACCTTAAATTTACAAATACCTTATGCCTTATGCAAGATAAACGTAGTATTATAGTGCTCGCAAACTCAACCGGGAAGAAATCTATAAATGTACTTTAATGTTAATAATCCCCGCCAGGTGCCTCCTTCACGACTGACTCACCCCGTTTTGTACATGACCTAGACGAGGAAGTCAAGTTCACCTGCGTTTACAGAGGGTTCAGGGAACCGAGCAATGTCACATGGTACATGGTAAGACTGGAATTGCTTTCTTTTGGATTTCCTCATATCTAATGCCCTCATAGTATATCCAAATGTTTTTACGTTAACTATAATTTCATAGTTTGTTTAAATCCCTGTATACAGCAAACTTCAGTTTTATTAAGTTTATGCGCAAGTCTAATATTCTCTCAAGTCTCACCCCTATAAACAAGAGGTTATAACAAAAATAGTTCAATTTCCCTCCCCAGACCACGGGAGGAGAAAGCAAGAAGCCTGTCAATACTTCCAGCTCAAATTTCGATGTCGACACAAGACAATTTAACGACGCTTCAAATACCCAAGAAAGCACCCTGACGATTACCAATGTTGATGTCAGTGCCAGTGGGAATTACGAGTGCGTCTGGAAAACTGATAGTCTCAATGTGACCGCTACCATGGATCTTGCTGTGAGAAGTGCGGAAATGTTTCTTACTTGATATTTCAATATTTCTATTAAGAATAGGATATATGTTAAGTTAATTTTGTATTCACTACTTGTTGAGCGCTCTAGAAAAATTCGTCTGCCAAGTTACGATGAATTCAATTATAAGAGTTTCGATGAAATTAATTAATGTTAATGTTATGATTAATAATAAATTTTGATAATAAATTTTGATAATAAATTTTGATAATAAATTTTGCAGTGTTGAAGGCAAAAGATGATGTGCTCTACAGTACTGACGGAGCTATCTATCTTGAGTGTCAGTATGAAGGCACTGAGGAAGGGACGATGGCATGGTTCTACAAATCACAGCCTCTCAATGACGAGGACGAATCTATAACCATCGAAACTGGAAAGTTTAACGACACGAGCAACCTCCAAACCTTCAAGTTGGAGATATCTGAAGTTAGTCTGAAGGAAAACTCGGGAGTGTACACTTGTTCCCTGTCGTTCCCTGATGGAGATGTGGTGACAGGCACTACAAGAGTTGTCGTCAGAGAGAGTGTGATTCTTAGTGACTACAGCTGGACTACTGATGATGACGTCACGACGCCGCTGGTGTACGCCGAGGACGGTGTCTCGAAGATGCAGTGTCAGCTGGATGCAGATAAGGTGCCCAGTGATGTAGAGTGGTCCTTTAACGGTAACAAGATCCAGTTTGATGGAGTGCGGAAGATCATGGTGAATTCTGTTTTGTCTGGCACTACAGGGGGGCTGAGGTACTTCAGCAATGTCACACTTAAAGGAGATGAAAACGTCGTTGATGGGCGATACACCTGCAAGTTCACCTTCTTTGACAAGCAGACATCCGGCCAAGAACGTACTATTTCGACCTCGACTCATGTGACCATTCTCAAAGTCGATGTTGCGGCCAATAAAAAGTGTACCTTTGTTGATTATCAAAAGGAACGGGATGCCTCATTGGGGTGCACCTTTGAAGGAGACATTGAGTCAGTTAATGTAGGACTGAGAACATCCATTGTGTATCTTCCTAATGGGAAAGCGAGGTCATTGGATGTTTCAGAATCACTTCAGTACTCTGTTGTCAATGTGACAAATAAGGATGATGGAGTCTACAAATGTACGTTTGAAACAGATTCGAAAGGAGCTTCTGGGTATCCGATCTTTTCTGCAAGCCAAAGACTAATTTCACGAAGTAAGATTTAATTCCACTACTCTACTTGTCCTCAATCCATGTGTCCTAAAAACTTTAAAAGGATGATCTGCACCTTGGAGCTTTGAATTCCGCTACATTTTATACAAATTTCTATCCGCGTAAATGTTTTACGTAATCATATCCTTTTCAGAGGCTATGATAAGCAGCTCTTCGACAAAAGTGTTGGCTGGTTTCACCATGACACTCAGCTGCAATATCCCTGGTGGAGCCAAGTCCATCTCGTGGTACGAACCTTAGCCTTCAGCCTGAATTTACTTATAAATAGATCGCTTAAATTTAAGCTTAATTTTAAATCGACGAAAATAAAATACACTTGCTTACTTTCAGACTGTTTTACAAGTAATTTTTTGATTTCATTGTAGATTGAGATAACCTTAATTGCCCAGATTTTTTCTACGTTTCTACGTTTAAACCAGGTTTGAAGATGGTGCTGAAATCTTGGAGTACAGGACAATAGATGAAAACACCGTTCAAACTAACAACGGTCTGATAGAGCAGATGTCAGTGTCTCTGAAAGTAAAACACTCTGGATCTAACGATAATACTCTGAAGAATTACACCTGCAAGGGAAAGATCTATGATCAGTTCTGTCCTGATGTACATGAGTTCGAGTCTGCACCAGTAACGGTCGATGTAATCCCCGCTCAACCGATTGATGGACCCGGGAAATATGGGTTTGTTATAACCAACATCTGCACTGATCTTCACCCAGTTTGTTCGGTGTTGTCTTAGTAAATAATAAATGATAGCCAATCTTAATCACTCCGTTATAGCTTTATGTGAGCTGGTACCGGCAAATCGACAATACCTCAACTGCTTTGGATGCTGCAGCAAATTCCAATCTTTTGCAGGGAAACTTCTTACGAGGGAGATAGCTACGAATTTACCTGCAAATTCCCGAACCCCATGAACGATCGCAGTTACAACGTTTACTGGAAATACAACAACAAAGTTAGAAAATACGATTTGTAAATCAGTTCTGCTATTGAGATTAAGATCTGCCTTTCAGACGTCAGATCAAATTTAAAATTTTAAAAGTTTAAAACACACGAATTGCTTTCCGCGTGTGATTCTTATTGATATTTTCAGAGTGACCACTTTGATCTCACGGTAAAAACTTTTCAGAGGATCCTAAACAACGGGATTTGTATGACAAATCTGGAATCGCATAATTGATGG
>JH154139.1:153136-166005 GCA_000226015.1 Mnemiopsis leidyi | reverse complement strand
GTTAAAACGTTAGACGGATATAATCTCGTCAATAAAATGACAGGTACAGGAGGATGTGTGCTGCTGAGCTGTACAACAAAAGGGTTAATTGGATAGCTTATCGCTAAATCGGGATCCGATCGAAGGTTGCATCGATAACCTGAGCTGTAGCGGCCATGGACATTTTTTGCTCTTACGCATTTCTGGCCTGACATAGATTAGCTTAGTGACAAAATTTTTAAACGTGACGTGCGCATTGTCTTTTTATATTTCACGCTCCATGAGCAGCCGCTGCGCGCGGCGAAAGCACCTAGTTAGACTTGTTTAACTTTTTCCAACCCTCATTTAAAGCGAATAAAATGTTGCCTGGGGACCTTAAGCTTTAATTGTTGCTTTGTTGTAGAAAGAGAGAGCCGCGAATCGCCCGGTTAATAAAATAACGGGTGGGTGCGCTGCTGTACAAAGCAAACGATTCGATTTGAAACTTATAGCAAATCTATCAGATATAAAACTAAGGTGGATCCGGATAATAACCTTAAAATTTAGAGGAATGGGAGAGAAAGTGGTTATTTAAGTTCAATACAAATAAAACTAAAGTGCTACATTTAAAATATAATAGCAATGATCATTTTAATTATGTATTAGATAATAGCATTTTGAAAAACACTGCACAGCTACAGGAAAGAATCTAGGTGTCCTTACCTCTGAACCTTGCTTTGGATCATGAACAGATAGAATCATGTGTAAGTAAACGAATCAAATGTTGACGAGCTGATATCCGTTTAACGTTTAACGTTCTCGCGAGGAGAGCAGAAAACTGCGAGCCGCCGCGCGCGCGGGTCGGGTAACACCTCGACAAATCAAATGTTATGTCATATGTTGGATCTCCAGAAACTTGATTCGAGAGACCTTTGACGAGATGATATCCGTCTAACGTTTTAACGCTTTAGCTGCGTGAGTCGGGTATCACCGCGACAAAGAGACCTGATTAGAGAGAAATCTTTGATGATAAGAGTGTAGCTGTAGCGAAACTGTGTATAAGGCTTTAATCAGGCCACATCTTGAATCTTGTGTTCAGCTTTGGAACCCTGTAGCTGACTACAGGCTTTAATCAGGCCACATCTTGAATATTGTGTTCAGCTTTGGAACCCTGTAGCTGACTACAGAGTATGGGAATTGGTCTTTGATATTGAGAATCGAGAGCGTCTTGTACAGCAGCGCGCACCCTCCCGTCATTTTATTCTCCGGGAGACCCTCTATTCGCTTCGAATGAGGGTCGGATAAAGTCAGACAAAGAGCGTCCAGAGACGCTTTACCCGGATGATTGAAGGGGTAGGCCTACTTCCATACTCAGAGTGTCTCCAGGTTCTGGAGCTGACTACTCTCGCTGAAAGGCGATCGAGAGGTGATCTGAAGCTGATTGAAGTTTACAAAGCTAGTCATGGTTTATCCCAGCTTGCTGGTGTTTTTGACCATTAACTTCAGTAGTTCCGGATTAAATTTAGTAAACCAGGAAAAAGCAAGATTTCTAAGCTAAACCGTGTTAAACGAAAGCTTATTTATTTATTTCTCATGCTTATTTATTATCATGCTTGGAACACGGGCACTTTCAGTAACTATTGTTATGCCCATGAGATCCCCGAAATATTAGAGCTGTAGCATTTATCATGTTAGATTTTTAAGACGTCTGCTGAAACTCGTTTAATTGTTCTCATTTAGTGAATCATCTTCAATCATTTGATGTTAATTCTTTCATTAAACATTGTTCTTTATGTTGTCACAAACATTAAATGACCCAACTTGACTCTGTGAATGTGTATGATACAATGCGATGACACTTGAATGTTGAACGCAGACTTATCCTCTTGGATGTTTTGCCCATTACGGCACGTGATCTCGTTGATAAACATGAAAAATTATGACACTCTACACACACTGGCCAACTGACACAGCAGTTCTTATAGATATATTGACTTGCTGAATTACAACTATTGTTGATTTTTCGTCCAAAACACGAATTTAAAAATTCAGTTTTGTTCTCTTGTTGATTCTCTTTATTTAGTATTCAAGTTAAACTAGTTTGTCAAGTTAACATTAATCAAGTTAACAAGAATTGCGGCCGTTTTCATTGTGTCAGGCGACCGCAGAATTTCCCGTATCATGCCGTCGCTTATTGTCATTAAACCTCGAGGAATGAGGAATCAAAATACGCAACCTCGTACCAGTTTTCATCGGTCTGCTCGTGTAAAATCAGACGAGCGAATTCACGCAGCCGTTTGATGCAGCCACGATTGAAAAATTCATGCGCAAAGTTTAGACACAATTGGCATTGCACGTTCTTTTCATCGTTTATTTCAAATATCTGAAATCGGCTCTGCATGACGTCGTTATTGCATTGTATGTTCTATCTTGCACTACTACTAACGTATCGAGGACGTATATTCAGGTGTCTGAGCTGGGACTGGCTTAGTTGTATGTTCTATCTTCATCATTTATTCATGCTGCGTTGTGTTTATGCTTCTGGCGTGAATTAGTCGTTAAAAGGATTTGGTCAGAGCTGAGATTAAAATAGTGCTCATACATTCATTTCTCTCTGTCATTCGACAAATTACTCAATAAAATGTAAGTTTGAAAGAATTTTGATTGTACTTTACTTTTACTTTCTTGTTTTCCCTGTTTGATCGTACATCTTGTTGTAGTTGTTGCGAGGCAATTATTTATACATTTCACGATGTGGAATACATTCTGCGGCCTGAGGCAATTAAAACCTATTATTGTAATCGTATACACAATAAAGTTTGATAAAGGAGCGTGCGCGCGGACGGACGGATGGACAGACAGACGTTTTTTGAGCTAATTATCCAAATTTACGCTGTCGATCGCCAACCCTTGTTTTGTACTTTTTGTGCACGTGCACAAAACGTATCAAAACAATCTTGCCATTTGGGCCCTTCGGGCTCAAATGGAAAGATACGGGAAAAAATATTAACCAACTTGATATGTGTTTCATTATTAAAGCTTTTCTGAGATAGATCTTTACTTAGTATTGCATGTAACCTCCGAATGTCGTGATGATATGCTTAATGCGTTGATTTTATAATAACAATAACAATTGGTTAAATGGATGTTAGGTATTTGCTGCTTCATTTTCTATGCTATTTGGTTTTTCTCAATTATCTTATCCTCAGCAAACTGTCCTGATGTCATCATTGGTTGATGAGTTGGATGACGAAGATATTGAAGCTAGTCTATTATGGACTGATGATGAAGACGGTGATCATGACACCATTGATCCTCTGGACGAGGAATTGTTACTTAGTGAACCAACAATCAGAGAAGAAGGGTCTCCACAAAAGGAAATTTTTAGTGAATCTACGAAAAAATCTGTTATATCTCAAAATATTGAAAAAAATTTCACTCATGAAGGCAGTTTGAGATTAAATGATAGTAGCTATCATGATTGTGCAAATAATGATGCTCTGGAAACTACACTAACTGATGAACTTGTTGATCTTGATATTACAATTAACACTAGGGATTCTTTAGAGACATCTATAGTAGAAAACAATGCAAAGTGTCTTAATGAGACAGTGTGTCAAGAATTGTTCAATGAACCCATTGAAAGTGTTGAAAAAGTTGATGAATGCACCATTGAAATAAAATCCAACACTGTGAATATAAATGGCGAGTGTAATCCAGTATTGATACCAACTGATATGACTGAAGATAAACCTGCTGACAATTCTTCTTCTTCAACCAAACCAGAAACCATTGATAATGAAAAGGATGTTATCAAAAACTCTAATACGGATGAAGATGGCAAAACTTTGCAAATAAAATTATCTGTCAATAAAGAGCATGCCAGACCAAACAACAACATTGACAGTACCTCAGAAGATATGTGTGAACTTGAAAATAAAGTTAGAAAGGAAGATATTCAAGAGGTTTTGAAGGAAGATACAAATAAATTAATATCAACTGATTCAGAGAAAAAATGTGATGTTAATGAAGAAGAAGAAAACTTAACAGTCATAGATTCTATTGAATCAAGTTTAGTTGCAGATAAGTCTGTCATTCAAACTTCGGAAAATAAGAATCTACAGGAAGTGTCAGAAAATATAACCAACGATTCAAATGATATACATTGTACCACTCCAACAAACCAACAAAATTCAAGTCAAAGTGAAGGAGATGCTACTGTTAAACGTTCTTCTCCAATAGATGCTGCAATAAAGAATATTCGTCAAGCAGTATCTAAGACTAAGAGAACCCAATCTCTACCCAATGGGGAGGAACCAGCTCAAAAGCGCTTTAGACATTCATCAGAACCTGTTACTGTTGGTAGTACAACTAGCAATGATAATACAAAGTCAGTTGAAAATGAAAAATCCACTACTACTAATATTTTGTCCTCTGAAACTTTAAAGCCTGATAATAAAAAATGCATGGTTGGTAAGAAAAAATCCATAGTAACTTTTGACTACCATCATTATTGTAAAGAGGCCTCCACTGACCCTTTTGTATGCAAAACATGTAGTAGCAAGTTTAAGGATGAATTAAAATTTGAAAGTCATCTGGTTGCTCATCATGCCATGGCCCTAAGTATCAGTCACTTTAACATTGATCTTCATCAATACTATAGGCAAAAGAAGGAAAAGGCCATTGCGAATAGTAAAGGTGTATTGCCTAGACTTGAAGGTGTTGTAGATAAGGCACTCATTGCAGAATACAATCAAAATGTTAGGCTACTAACAGCGCAAAAAAATATTCAGTTCTTTTGCAAAAAATGTGAAAACATTTACTCCACTAAGAATTTAATAATAGAGCACCTAAAGTCCCCAAAACATTTACTTCTAAAAAAAGTGTGAATTTTTTAGTCTATGACTAGCCAAGGCTCATGCAGATAGTCTTATTCTGTGTTGCTCGATAGAATTATATTTTCGTTCATGTTTGACATTCAAAAAAAGGTGCCCTGTCACATCTAATCTCCTCTCCCTGTAATTGAATAAGACAAAAACTGCATTGTAGCTATTTTTATATTTATTTTAATTTACATTCTACCAATTTACAAACATCAGTGTGCTGTTCAATATCAACACATTCAGCCATAAAACTGGTATTTTTATGATCCATGTTGTTTGTGCTCTCATCCGAAGGAAGGTCAAATCAAATTTTCGACAGAAATTGATTTAGCACTTAATGTTGTTTATTGCTAATAGTGAATCGCAAAATACTCCTATTTGGCCTTCCTTTATTTCAGTTTCATTCCTTCTTTGAGCTAATGTTTACTTTAGATTTCAAACAACTTAAATGGATACCTATTATCATATTGTTAGTCAGGTAAACAGTAGTAGTTTGAAAAATATCTATTTTGAGGTCAATTTGTTATGAGCATTGAGAAATCATCAAAGGAAAAACTATTAAACAGCATACCAGATTATTGTTTTGCTTTTTGGATGGTTTGATCTGTTTTTAGACTAAAGTGGTCACTACAAAAGTCTCAATTCTTCACATGTATATTATAAGGTAACCTTTGAACAATAGTGTTTGTTGTGTTATCAATAGATTTAATTTTATACAAGTTCGATTTATAAGCCAAATCAGTGTGATATGTTGATTTTGTGATGTCTAAGATTCGTATATTACTTCAAATGAAGTGAATTTGATATAAAGGCAACTTTAAATGTTATTGCATTGAGTGTATCACTAAAATGATATGCATATTTTTTACAATTGTTACAAATTACTAATTATGGCTTTTGATTGTCTCTAATTTTTTATCCCTTATCTCAGTTTAATAGTTCTACACGGCACAGAAAGTTCATAATCAACAATAATGATATATCTCACTGAGGTAAACGCAAATTTAATTATAATGTTTTCCTTTCTTCAGCTCTCTAAGATATTCCAACATCTGACAATGTCAACTTAACTGGTTATGGTGGGTAAAAGAAGTGACTAATACGACTGTATAGCATGTCGTATGCAGATGAAATTAATGAAATAAGGCAATCTGTCGAACTTGGACCTTATCAATTTGAATTAACGCTTACTTTCACTGAAATCGACTGGATAAGATGTTCTCTTTTATCTAAAGAAATTTCTCAAAAATTCGTGGAAATTCTTCTTATTCCCACTGTTCTCAAATCCTTCTCAATCAACCAAGAGAATGTAATATACTCTGTGTGCCCTTTTATAAGCAAAAGAAAAAGTGATACTCACTGGCTGTATAATTATCATCTATTTGTAACCAAAGAGTCAGAAGTTCAGCAACCTTGTCCTGATCAGACTATTTCGAGAAATCAAGCAGAAGTCGAAAGAGAAAATCTTGATGAACACTGTGATGATTTTGATTTAACTATTTCAAGCTCATTAGAGGATAAAATCGATAAGAATTTCTGGTCCACAAGGTTAAACTTTAGTCTGAAGTTTGCTGATTCATACAGTGTCTCCTCTAAGGTCTCACAGCTTCAAAAATTATGCACCACTCAGAGCAGCATAAATTTCAAATCTGACTTGAAAAAAGACATTGCTGACTTTGAAATTTTTGACTCCATTGCAGATGTCTATGAAGATATTGGGCCACCACGGACACTTGAACATGAATCAACTTTAAATGTTACTAATGATGCTACCCTTGATCTTCCACTGAATGTTGCTGTTACAGAAAACAATTCTGCTGAGCCATCCAGTATGGATCAAAACATTAACCAAAGTCTAAACGAAAACACAGATTCTCAAGAAACGGTATGTGAACAAAATGATAACGAAGGTAGAGATACCCATTCACTTGTTGAAGAGGCAAAACAAAATGTGGAGAATGAAGACCAAGGAAATATAAATGACACTGCTGGTGGGAACATTCAGAGCGTTGGAGGAGATAGCTCTCAAGCATCGTCTCTATATTATGAGACTGTGCCCTCGCCTAATCAGGACAACTATATGTCCCTGTCTGATGCAGAATTTCAATCTCCGGCCACATCTCCAGTATTTGCTGCAAGTCAGGCCTACAAAGATCAAATTTATCATGACTTAGCCGGTTCTTTAAGTTTTTCCCTCGATCCCCCTTCCCATTCAGATTGATTGTTAGGTCCCAAATACACTAACAATCTAAATTGGTTTTTTAGTATTGTATTAGTTTGAAGTATCTAAGATTTTGTCAAATCGTTGCATTGTTAGTTCATTGTTTTTAACTTACAGTACTGTATTGTATTTTATAATTGTAATATTACATCTTTATATTCCTGTCAATGCTTTTTAAGTTTGACTGATTTGTGAGAGCTGAGATTTGTTGCTCGTTAAATCTGTGTCAAGATGATCAAATCTACCTTTTTACATATAACAAAATAAAAGTCATCTTGTAAATATGACCTGATTATTCGTCTTTAAAGCTATAAAAATAGATGTAAAAGTGTTTGAAGAAACTCCAAATTCAACCCGGTTGTTCCCTGTGAAGTGTGATCTTCTCGACAACTCTTTGAGAAGGGTCAGATAGAAGTATGGGATCTTCTCAGTCGACTCCAAACGAGACTGATACAACTCAGGTCGTTCTCGAGAGCGATGATGATGGGGAGGTCAAGGTGGGTTGTTTATTTGTCGTTTTGTTCCCAGCAATCCGACTGTCCATTGTCCAAGAATTCAATATCTTACATGAATTAATTCAAGTAAGATGAATTTCGTGAATTTATTTAGGCAGTGTGGACTGTTGCCAAGTTTATTGACGATTTAAGTGATGATCCACCACCACTCTGTTAGTGCTATCACCATTAGTAACTTCAAAATTCTACGCACAGTACACAACTGTAAAAACCTTACAGATTTCCAAACGCCATCTATCAAGAGAGGAGTTGGACAATTTGTCTGCAGAGCTGGGACAGAACACTGTAGACAAAAATGTGGTAATTATTTTCAGCACTTTGATTTTCAATTAGTAAGATCGCCATTTCATTTTTCATGTTAGAACGTCGGATAAACAATCTAGCAGATTGCTCAAGCTGTGAAAATAGGGAATTCCACTCAAAACGTGGAAAGAATTTAAAATGATATTAAAAAACAGGACAACAATTTCAGACAATAGATATGGAGCTGTACAAGTCTATTGGAGCTGACCTTGGATTTGAGCTGGAAGAGGAGGACGAGTACGAGGACGATGAGTATTATGATGATGGAGAAGTGGAGGCTTATGAACTGGTGGAACCTATTGAGACGCCAGGTAGGTTTCTGTAGGGTGTCTAAACATGGTAGTTAGGTTTTTGTAGGGTGTCTAAACATTGTAGTTAGGTTTCTGTAGGGTGCCTAAACATTGTAGTTAGGTTTCTGTAGGGTGCCTAAACATTGTAGTTAGGTTTCTGTAGGGTGTCTAAACATGGTAGTTAGGTTTCTGTATGGTGTCTAAAGATTGTAGTTAGGTTTCTGTAGGGTGTCTAAACATTGTAGTTAGGTTTCTGTAGAGTGTAGGGTTTCTAAACATTGTAGTTAGGTTTCTAAACATTTTAGTTAGGTTGTTTAAACATTGTAGTTAGAGCGGGACTTATGTTTTGTTCTGATGCTGACTCTTGAATTCCTTAAGTGTCCATCTTATTTGATTTCGTTATTTGTACTGCCATCTGTGATGAATGTGTAGATTAATAGACTGACTGACTGACTGGCTGACTGACTGACTGACTGACTGACTGACTGACTGACTGACTGACTGACTGACAATCTGATAGACAGAAAAACAGACAGATGAATAGATAGATAGATAGATATTATAGATTAACTGTAGTTGAAAGAATAAGTTACCTCCGTTGTTCCTTTCAACTTGTATATCTAACACTTGTATCTAACACTTGTATCTAACACTAGCTCTCTATCCTGTAGATAACTTCTCCATGGTACCCGGTATCAATCAGATGGGTACAGTGGACGCTCTGGAACTGCCACCTTTATACAACACACAGTTAGCCCCACCACCTGGTAGGGAGATCTGCTGCTTTTATACTTACTGTTATAATAAGTATTATAAGTATTTCTTAACTTCGTTAATCATAGGTACCTGGTAGAAGACATTTCATTTAAAGGTCACGTGCTTTAAATCATCTGAATTAATTCATGAAACCGTTGTACGTAGCTGCAGCTTCTAATTAGCACTAAGATTTCACATTTACTCGAACTTACCTGAACTAGATAAAGTAGGACTGTAACAAGACGAGTTAATGTTTTCTGTTCTGACAGTTAAGTTTCTGTTAGCTTATAATTATGTAACGGTCATCAATGTCACGGTAATATAACCGACTAAATCGCAGTTGAAAACACTTCAAAAGAGAGCCAGAGCACTGGTGTTGAAGATAATCTCATGATAAGTGATGAGGATAGTCGTGACACTCCTCCTTTGGAAACATCGAGTGAAACGGACAACGATACAGAGTTATCGGAGAGCGACATCAGTACAAGTTACACAGACAGTGATGAAGAACTCATCACAGAGCAGTCTAGTGATGAAATGTCCGCTATCAGCCAACCCCTACCTGATACAGTAGACATCTCTCTTGAGGCGGAGGAAGCTGAGAAGAATCCCCAGATTTCTGATGCTCCAGTACACGATCTCAGTTTGGAGAGTGTAGAACTATCAGCTGATGAGACAGAGGAAGAGTCAGAGCTGGAAGTCAGCAATAATGAGGATACCGAAATGTTAGCTGATTCGTCCTGCGAGTCTGAAGTTTCTGAAGTTGTTACAACTGATACCGTACCGTCAGATGATGATCCTAGCGCTGTTGCATCTGAACATTTGGAAGCATTGCCAGAAGAAACAATGACTCCGGAAGCATCTTCTGAAGAGGTAACAGTTACTCCTGAAGCACCTTCAGAGGTCTCTAAAGATATAACAGTGGTCCATGCGGAAGATTCTGCAGTCATTCCTGAAACTCTTTCTGAATATCTAGATGTCGTCTCTGAAGAACCAACCTGTCAAGTTAACAGTGACGTCGTCGAAGAAACGTCTGATATAAAACTCGATGTCCCAATTTCGGATGTCCCAGCAGAAACTACAGTTGAACAGGAACAGCAATATTCTGAGGAACCTACTCCACAATGGGAACCAGAATTCCCTCAAATCTCGACTGAGTCCGACATCGAGTTATCAGACACTGCGAACATTGCGGTTTCACCTGTAGAAATTGAACCTGTACTCGAAACGACTACACCTGCGAAAACGTCAGTACAAATCGAACCAGTTAAAGATGTTGCGGCTGAAGATGTAGATCTTAATACATTGGAAGATTTGGAGGACGAAACCACTGCCGTTAAAGGTTATTGGTCCATGTGCACTGTGCCATGTCACAAAATCTGCATGCTTTTTTATTTTGTCTTTAATCTTTTTAATCATGATGACATGATTTCTTTTCTGAGAAAAAGATCTTCTCAAGCAATCACATTCTTTTCTCTCTGAAAACGTCGATAATCTTCTTGAAGTTTGATTTATTTTCTTGCTGAATTTGATTAGAAAACTATAATGATAGAAATTACACCAACTTCATCTTAATTTTCTGATTATTGGGAATATGTGTAATGTGCATATAATATCGATTCTTGCAATTCATAAATCTTTAAACGTAGGCTTTTAACAACCAAATCTGATTTATTCTACTTCCTTGTGGCCCGTTTTTTAAATTGCTTGCTCTTTATCCTTCTGCACTGGAAAGTTAACGTATCCGTATTCCGAAAAATAATCAAGTAAATAAATCCTTACATTGCTCGTTTCAGAAGAAGCGGCTACATCTGAACCCCCTACAGACAGTTCTACTGACAATATCGTACAAGAAGAATCAACTACAGAACCAGCCAGCACCCCGTTATCTGCTGTAGAAGCTGAGCCACAAGACTCTATTGAAACGGTTGAAGAAGTTGAACCGGAAGCGACCATTGAACATCTGGTCGGTGAAGAAATTGAAGTAGTACTAGAACCGCCTACAATATCGGTATTACCGGTTACTGAAGAGTTGGAGCTTATCTCAGAGTCGCTGTCTCCAGAAGAACCGGTAACCGCGGAACCAGCTATCCCAGATACCGTCCTGCCAGGACCAGTTGCTGTAGATCACGCCCTCCTGGAACCGGTGGTTCCACTTTCGCCGGTTGAGGAACCTAACGATGGTGTGGACGTTACACCAGCTGGCACGGTAGTGGAGGTGGAGCAGGCCCTTCCTGAGAGTGTTGTCAGTGTCGAGGTAGAAGTTGTTCCTGAGAATCTTCCTGCAGAGGATGTTATTCCAGTAGAACAAGTTGAACAAACTTCCGAAATCGCTGAACAATCTGTTCCTGTAACGCCGCCCCCAGAAACTGTAGAAGTTGTGTCAGATGATGTTGAAACTGTATTCGAACCTGTTGAGTTTGTAAGTGAGGCTGTTGAATCTGTTGAATCTGCTCCGGTTCCTGTTGAATCTGCTCCAGTTCCCGTTGAATCTGCCCCAGTTCCCGTTGAAACTGCTCCAGTTCCTACGGAATCTGCTCCAGTTCCTGTTGAAACTGCTCCAGTTCCCGTTGAAACTGTTTGTGAACCTGTTGAAACTGTTTGTGAACCTGTTGAAAAAGAGGTAGAGTCTGTTGAAATTGCTACTCAATCTGTGGGAACTTCAACCGAATCTTTAGAACCTGCTACAGAGGTTCTAGAAACGGTACCGGAAACTGTGACAGAATCTACATCCTCCGTTTCGGAATCAGCGAGCGGATTATTCGGTCTGATACAAAAAGCTATCGAGCCATATTTCACAGCTATAAAAGAAGAAACTGTCCTAGAAGAACCGCCCCAGCTTTCTTCACAAGATACCACAGTCGCCCCAATTGAAGATAATGTTCCAGACAGTGAACCCGAACCTATCGTCCCTGTAGATGCTACACTTCCTGAACGAGAAACAAGTACACAGATAGAAATTTCTCCTACCGTTGTAGAAACTATCGAACCTGTCGTTGAACCTGTCGTTGAAACTGTCGTTGAAACTGCAGCCGAACCAGTAGCAGAGCCGACAAGCGCACCCGTAGAGGAACACGCCGTAGCAGAGGTGAATGTGCTCCCCAAATCGGAGAGTCTTGCACAGTCACTGTTTGGCGAATACAAAAAACAAGAGGTACGTATTTTTGGCTTTAATGATAGAAGTGCTTAATTTTTATAAGTTCTTTTCCTGCATCCATGATATTGTGATTTGTGATATATCTAGTATAGATCCATTGATCCTGTCTGCTACAAATCAAATAATCATTTAGGTGGAGAAGATAATAACTGAGGCTAAGGTGGAGGGAGCGAGAAATCAAGCTAGGATTGATGCGGACGTCATGTCAAACGCGCTAAACGCAGAAAGGTCCAGATGGCGAGGGCGATTTAGCGTGATAGAGAGCAATGTAAGGACAGGGAATGGATAATTGCATTTTGTGCTATATTTGTCAGATCATCATTATTACTTTATCATTATCAAAATTATTTAAACAGAAACTCCTCTTCATTTTCGTCCTTTTAAGTTTTTATCAACACTGATCTTTCCCTTCAGTTAAGCAAGCGAAAACAAGACATTGGATCGGCCCATGAACAAGGGTTCGCTCTTGTAACGTCTAAACTCCAGTAAGTTCCACTCAATTTCAGCGACTGTAGACATCGCGGGAACCTTCTAGAATCTTGTTTCTCGCTCGTTCTCGGTGGTAGCCACATAAGAAGAACGTCCTGGAAATTAACAAAGCGGAATTTTACGTACGCCGCGATGCTTTTGATCGATGGAAATTTTGAGGCATTGAACACTCATTTGTTGCGCGGCTTGGCCGAGCCACTGGTAACACACAGAGTTTGTTCTGCGGCGATAATCCGACATCTCTATAAAAGATAACTACTTTCCCTCCTTAATACGAGGTGTGACCCCCCCCCCCCC
>JH154139.1:101892-121223 GCA_000226015.1 Mnemiopsis leidyi | reverse complement strand
ATCCATCCATCCATCCATCCATCCATCCATCCATCCATCCATCCATCCATCCATCCATCCATCCATCCATCCATCCATCCATCCATCCATCCATCCATCCATCCATCCATCCATCCATCCATCCATCCATCCATCCATCCATCCATCCATCCATCCATCCATCCATCCATCCATCCATCCATCCATCCATCCATCCATCCATCCAGAAAAGAGAGACCAAAAATCTCGATGTTAGGTAATGAGGTACCATTTAACCCTACCCCTAATTTCCTCGGAGTACATTTGGACCGATCTCTCTCGTTCCAGGAACATGTGATACAAACAACCCAAAAGGCTTCCACTAGAAGTAGACTTCGAATCTTAGCATGTCTTGCAAATAGATTATAGCGTTGTTCGTGGTCAATACTCAACCTAGCGCGTTTTCATGGCTACCTTCCGCTCAATACTTGACTATGCTGGAGCTTCATGGCAACCTTTTCTATCTGACACACAACTGAACAAACTGGACACCTGTCAAAATAAAGCTCTTAGACCCATCACTGGACGATATATTTATCCACCCCTGTAGAAGCTCTCCGACTGGGGTTAGGAGTGAATTAAACCAAACAACTAGCAAAAAGCTGATCGCTATAGCCCGGGAGAAGGCTGACCGAGTTGATCCAGAACATCCACGGCACATGGCTCAGTGCCCTGATACTCCAGTCGTTCGCCGAACATCAAGACAAAGCTGGCGAAAGAAATCAGCAGAGATCCTAGCTCCTCTACCCTACTCAAAACTGCCCAAACAACTCATAAGAAGGCCAGGAAAAGCCTCCGAGCTCACTCAACAGTACCATCAACTTTCTGAAACAGCTACGAAATTTCCAAATCGCACATCAAAGAACCATTAAAGATGCTCCCCTGAATACAACCTGGTGAAACAGACATACAGCAAACATGTATACACAAAGGACCTAGCTGTGGATAGCAGCGCAGGAAGGAAAGCGCAACCTCAGATCGGGTCACGGTCATACCGACAAGGAATAAATGAAGAGGAATCTGTCACCTTCCCTTAATGTAAAGAAAAGCCCCAGACTCTTAAACACTGGCTGAAATGCCCTGGAACATCACAGAAAAGACAGAAGTTTTTCGGGAAAACAGACATATCTCCTATGGCCTTAAAGGGGAACATCCCCTGGAGTCTTTGGCGCTGGCTAGAGCCACTTTGGGTCGGCTCTAGACGCCACTTGCCGCAAGACGACGACGACTACAAAGTAACTGTAAACCAAAGTAACCCCGGACTCTGGAGTCACCCAACGTTATCCCCAACTAACCAAAATTTACCTCGGAGTATCACAAACCCACCCCAGAGTATTCTTATCTTACCCGAACTGGAAAAACCTGAAGAGTCATGAAGTTACCCAATACCCCGGAGATATCCAAAGTAACACAGTATAATTTGTTAGTAACCTTAAGTTACTAATCTTTAACCAAAGTTTATTTCCATGTTATTTGTTATTAATGCTGACAATTTTATGGTTGAAAGAAGTTTATCAAAAACTTATTAGATGTCTTAAAAAACGATTTGAGACGTAGAGATCTTGGCATACCACTTAGGAATATTACTGACTTTGAAGACCTTAGATATTTGGCCTTAGATAGATTGAATGGAAAAAGTTAGGAGATGAATAGAAACTAGAAAGCGCTTTCTTATCTTTTTTTCGTGTTCTGATATCTATAAAGTACCTAGGATGCTCTTGTAAAGGAATATTTCGTACTTTTTAAGATTCTTACTACTACTACTACTATTTCATAGTAGCATGTGATTATCTTTAAGTAACTTTTGGTAACTTTAAATTACCCTGAGTAACCAAATGAAATTACAAAAATATTCGAATATATTCGCGTCCATGATTCGAAAATGGATCACCAGTGCAGCATTAGCTAATCATTACGTTTTAACTGGTGATTAATTAAATGATTATAAAAAGTATTGATGTCTCCTGCGATTTATAAACTGATTCCATAAAATTTAGATATAGTTGCGTTCATCGTGTTCAGCGCTCCAAAAATAGGTTTACCTGGTTTTGTTGTAAAATACGCAAAAATAACCTATTTGGTGAATTTGTAATTTCTGATTCAGGATTCACAATACTGCTGTTGAGTGTTGAGGAACATACAGCCTGTCCTTGCAATGTCTGCCCTGCTTGTTACTTACACCCAATTACTGAATTATATAACACTCAATACACCCTTTAGAAAGTCGTGTGACTAACAGCCCCTTTATCCTAAGTGACTTCATTGATCACGTGACCAGCTGCCCCAATCAGCTGGTCACGTGACTTAGGGAAACTGTTTACTGAGCCAAGCATCCACAGAGAATTCCAGGATAGCGATCTTCTGTCTACAGAAGAAGAAATCCAACAAGCCATCGATCTTTTTGAACTAGATGCTGCTGCTGGGCCAGATAGCATACCCTCTTCTCAACTAGAAGCGTGCAAACAACGATTTCGAAACCAATCTTTCTGCTTTGGTCGAAGTTATTTAAAGAAGGAATTCTCTGCGGACACTTGGCTCAGTAAACATAACAGCTTCAGGGCTGGCATTGATTAAAGGTACGTAATACTAATACGTGAACGGCTGCCGGACAACTGCGCCCTTCTGCTACAAAAGTTCCTTTATTTCCTCCTATACAAGAAAGGAAGCCGTGCTAAAGCTGCTTATTATCGTTCAGTGTCACTTACGTCACACATGATCAAGATATTTGAACATGCTCTCAGACAACGAATCGTTCGTCATTTTGAATCAAATGGCTTACTACGTGCACCCAACAACACGGTTCCAGGAGACGTAGCTGTCTAACTCAACTACTCCACCACTTCGACGAAATTTTGCAGAATTTTCCAAATGGTGATTATACTGATTGCATATACCTGGATTATGCAAAGGCTTTCGATTAGGTGGAAAATACTAAATAGCCTTATCATCAAAAAAGATGTCTAAATATGGACTCCAAGTCCATCCAAAGATTGTTCAATGGGTCGAATTCTTTCTTAGTGGTCGGACCCAACAGGTTGTGGTAGATGGTCACTTGAGTTTTGCAGCCCTCATAATTATTGGCCTGGTGTACCCCAAGGAACAGTTCTCGGTCCGACCTGTTCCTGATCTTTATCAATGACATTACAAACTTCATCTCTGACAGTGTTATACGCTGCTTTGCTGATGATACCAGACTCATCAGATCAATTTCAACTTGTGACGATATGTCACTGCTTCAACAAGATCTAGACAGAGTCGTTGAACTGTCCTTGAGGAACAGCATGGCCTTACACGAGAATAAGGTTGAATACATAGCACACTCGTGCAATAAGAATAACTGCAACCTCATGAAAAACTTCCATTCAGCTCGGATGCATAGTGCATACTCTACAAGCAAAGGTATGCTCACTCCGGTCAACTGCCTTAGAGATCTTTGTGCCACTGTTAGTGTTTGCTGGACTGGACTGGACTACCCATATTAAGGCCATTGCTGACAAAGCAAGACAAAAAGCTGCCTGGGTTTTCAGTGTATTCCATAATAGGAGTCAAGAGACGATTTTGACACGGTACAAATCCCTCGTGCGCAGGTTGTTGGAGTACTGCTGTCCAGTCTGGAACCCCAAAAAATCTCTGACATACAAGAGCTTGAAGGAGTTCAGAGGACCTCAACTTCCGGATAGCTGGCTGCCAGGATCTTGACTATTCGGAGAGACTGCTTAAGCTCTACTTAATGTCACCTCAACGCCGTAGGGAACGCTACATAATACCCCACATGTGGAAGATACTACATGGTGATGTTAGAAATGATCTCCATATTGAGTTTGTCTGCAGTAGACCAAGAACAGACAATAAAGCTTTAGTACCCTGTTTGACTTTGAGAAATGTTTCTGCAATAAGACACCTGCAAAGTCTCTATGACGACTCATTTGCAGTAATGGGACCTTGACTCTGGAACTGCTTACCAGTCCAGATCTACAATATTGAGACCTTTGAGGAGAAACTCACATCGTTACTGATGAGGATTCCAGACAAACCACCGACAAAAGGATACTCGACTCCGAATTGCAACTCTATTCTGGACTGGAGGGTGGAAACTGCAACTATGATGCTCAGCTAAACCTGACGAACGTTACGAAGGTTAAGGTTCCGAAATTTAGGCGATTTTTACCCCCTCCCTTATGATTACGTAATCAAGGTTTTACCCCCTTCTAGTCCTTTTGTGCCAACATGGCATAAACAAACGATACGGGGACTTGGGTATTGCATTTTTACAGTTATTTGTTGTAAAAAGAGTTGAAGAATGTTCGGAGGGAGTTTGAACAAAATTTAATGTTTTACGCATTCATAATTCTTTCATTGCCAAAACCCCCTCCTCTTCCGTAATCAAGCTTTATCATCTAAAAACCGCCCTCTTCCTAACTGATATCGATAACGTAATAATAATTTATGTGAAAGACTCCTAACCGCGACGAAAATAGGTGCATAAAATGCCAAAATTTTGATTGCGACGCCTTGTCACGTCGTTAATCGTGATTTACTTATCAATATCTGCATTTATAACCCCTTCTAACTATCCTACGAAAGTAAGTTGGATCTAAAAGACCCTTGGAGAAGTGAGATCACTGATCACTGATCATTTACAATTTCATGACTTTTCACCGAAACACGTACAGCTATAAGAATTTGAATCCAATCATTCAGCTAGATCAGGTTTGACGACCAATCATCTCACAACTTTGACGTCACGTGGGCCCTTATCCTCACTGAATGACTTGCTGGGGAGTAGCGTGGCTGGCTATTAAAATTCCCGGCTACTTACACTACAGAACAGTAGCTATTCAAATCAAACCCTAAATCAATCAGAATCGAATGATGGAGCTAAAAACCAATCGGATCTCTTCGTTTCATCCACGTGACTCGCTTCTGTACCAGCCATAGATTTCTTTAGCGGCGCCCATGGCAACGGACGATCATGATAAATAAATCAATCATTCATATCGTTTGACTGGACTCAAGACTTTCTGATCGTTTGAAATTAGCTCTCCACATATTGGCTACACGGCTAATGGAAATGTTCTGGTGCCGTTGTAAGGACGCTGTATGCGCTCAAAAGTTTAGGTCGAAGGCAAATGATGTGAACTTTACTTTTTGCTGCAGGTTTCTCATCAGCACTGTAATTGGGGCAATTAACAACCATGACAGTCAGTCGTTAAGGACCAGTCCATGGCTTTGACGGGCCAATTCTTGGCATCAATCCAAAAGATCGATGAAAGCACTCAGCCGAGTACACGGGTCAGCTTTTTCGGAGAATATCAATGATCTTCAATCGTATTTAGTTTTACTTTTACTATAAGTATTTGATCATGTCTAAATCGTGTGGATCACTCAATTTAAAACTCGCATCTCAGTATTGCAGGACACTTGTGCGACTTAGTCTAGTAAAAAGAAATACAACTATTTTGAAAATGTAACCACGAAGTATAATAAAAGCATATAATAACCGTTATAAACGCAATCACTCAAATCATTTGTCAGCATCAACATGGTAAAAACTCAAAATAACAATATTTATAGTTAGCTTCGATATCTCAATTTCAAGTTTGTTTGTGGAATTGAGAGTTCGTAAAGCTTATTTCTGAACTTCAAATTCTCTTATACATAACGCATTTTGTAAACAAAATACAAATACGAGTACAAATACAAATCAAGTATTTCATGCCATAACTCTATCCGGTCGGGCTTGTCACATTGCATAAAAGTTCATAGACTCATAGTTCATTAATTGCAGTGTTTGTTGGACACTTTCAGTTCACTGTTCTGTACATCCTTCTGGTATCTTGGGGCTGGGGGTCTGACATATCTGAACTGCTGAACAGATGGAAGCACAAGACGTCTGAATTAGGTTCTGATGAGGCTATCTCCACTTTCATGTAGCACATGACTGTTGGATCGTCTGTTGAAGTGCAGCTACCAAGGAATCTTGCTGGCTCTGTTTCTGTTCCTGCTGCTGCTTGTCAAGGTCTTGCTGCTGCTGGGCTGCTTTTAGGGCGGCCTCACTGCTCATTGTTATTGGAGGTTTACTTCTTGCCCGTTTGTTCTGAAACCAGTACGAAATGCTCCGTTCGCTCAGATTCAACTTCTTTGCCAGCTCCTTACGAAGGTCCTTCTTTACGAACCGATGTTCCTGGAATGCAGCTTCCAGACCCTCAATCTGCTCCGGACTGAAATTCTTTCTTGTGTATTTAGGTCCGGGTCTTCGGAACTCTTTCAGCGGAATAAAGTTGTTTCCCTTGTTTTCCATCACGAATAAGTTTGATTTCATAGCCTCGAGAGATTCAGCGTTAAGAAGAACTGAAGAGGGAGTGGAGTTGGTGGCATCCAAACTTCCACCGAGTCTGGTGTTTGCTTGTGCTATCTGAAACGCAAGAGTGTTGTTGTATTCTTGTAGGAGGAAACTCTGGTTTAATGTCTTAAGGAGGGTGTTGGTATCAGGGAGAGGGGGCTCTGCTTCCGAGACAATCATCGGTTCGCTGGATGGCGTCTCGTTCAGCGCAGTTCTATCCTTGTCATCGGCAGAAGTGTCTCCGTTAAGTGCCGAGAGTATCTGCTCAGAGAATGAGGGGTCAGTTTCGCATAGCTGAGTGACAAGTTTCACCAGGTCGTCAAGAGACAGGTTCTGAAGATTGATCGAGCCCTTTTCTTCCGAACTACTCAACGTCAAATTCCCGTTATGTTTCTCAGGGTTCTTGGCTGATTCAGGGGACTGTAAGTTGTTGAAGTGTTCTACCATCTGAGGATCCAACAACGGCGGGTCGATGCCCTCGAACGCCGGAACAATATTATCCTCGGTAGCCATGACGAATTGACAAAGGGCGGTCATATAAATGAATAGCGGCCGCTCGAGACGCGTACTATAAACTGTGCTATAGCAAATGGAACACGGAAACGGTATAGACCACCAGTCAAAGAGAGAGCAGCTCTGGAGATGCAGGCACAATATACACACGAGTGCAGAAATGTAAAACAACAAAACTATTCAGCAGTATATAGTGGGCAGAGCAGAGCTATGCGAGAGCTAATCATGTGTGCTGGGATTGTAGTCTTTTCCTGTCACACGAGACTTATAACCCCTGTGATTAGACATTCCATCCAATCGCTAGCCGCCTCTCTGGTCACGTGCTTTTGCGAGAGCCAATAGGATGTAGTTAGCGGGTAATGAGGTACCTCTCTCTCGACGGTTGCTAGCCAGCAGCCAGGGTAATTGAAACATTATATTGACAAGGTATGATCACGTGGCACGTCACGCGGGCCGGTCACATGCCTCGTGGCGGGTTTGATTGAGTCATGTCCAGCAGATCTCTGTCCGGCCGCTCAGGAACAATAGCTGCACATATTGGGCGGTCACGTGATACTCTAGCTACCCTCACGTGACTTTTCCCTCACTCATCTTTCAGATAAGCTCTCCTATCAAGTGCTTTAAATTGCCATAATCTCGAACATTGGTCAGGCTCCCTTTCCGGGTGGAGCTGCTGGATAGAGGGAGCAGGAGTTCAGATTGCAACAATGTGCAGTGACCGCTCGCAGCTCGGCCTACCACCAGGAAGCGACCTCGCGTTGATTGGCCGAGCGGTCCTCTCGGGAGCTCCGTCCTCATGGAACAATTGCATTATTCATGAGAGCTAATTGTAGAACATTGTTCAGGTATAGCTGGCAGTGAGGGCAGGTTGTCGCTTGACTGTGTTGTACACCTCCACACCTATCTAGCGAGTGTTTACTTCAACTTCAACTAAGGAGCACTAGGAGTTTAGACAGATCAACTAGTGCTGCTGAGAAGCCGGGTATACTTTTGAATATTATGTATGGTCATGATCACAGATCTGGTTTAGCTGTCTCCGTCCCAATGACTGGGAACTTTTTCCAGACACACCGCGAAAGGAGAGTCCCGTCATAGCTGAAAATTGGGGAGTTGGAAATGTGACAAATGAAGGTCGTTCAGTGTTTACGCTTCATTTCGGATCTATTTGTTACGAAGTTTACGTCTGGAGATATTTTTGAAAATAGTGAACATATCATTGACCACTCTTTTGTGCTGAGAAGAGCTGTTAGAGCTCAACTTCCTACTATACTAATAACAGATAGCAAAAAGTTCTGCACCTTTAATTCCCGAATTTTTATGCTGATCCGGCCCTTGTCAAGAGCGGACACAGCAAAGCCCTGACTAGATTTGAGACCTTCACAATAATCTTCAGATCCATTTGAATCAAATAATTTTGTGGTTGTCATAGCTACGTAAAGGCTATATCAGCCTAATTGCATGATCAACCGAACTGCCGGGCTAATAGGAACACCGAACATGGGTCACGTGGGGGAAGCTAACCAATAATAGTGCAGCAGCTGTAGTGCAAGAGTTCCGGCTTGTAATGGGGAAGGAGCGGTATTAAGATATTAGCTGGCCGCTGATTGACATTCGGGTAGATCTAGCTACCTTCAACTGACCACCACTCAGTGCTACCACGTTCCGATAGGTTACCCTGGGCAAGGTACGTTAGCCAGCATGGGCAAGGTACGTTAGCTAGCCAGGGTATTTCTCCTCATGCTCTAAACATTGGGCAGTTACATTTTCATTGTGTCCTTCACTCTCAGTGTCAAGGATGTACAATGAAACGGGCTAAAGATTTGAGAATTTGCGCCAAATTTGAGGATTGCATGTCTACATTTCAGAGCTTTCAAAATAAAACATTTATTTCAAAACATTATACAGTGATGTGAACAAAGTGCGATAAAAATTACAATAATTCCATCACAGCTCATTAATGATTAAAAACCAGCATTTTATTTTCTTGAACAACTTCACGATTGATTCACATTTTGCAGTCACATCATAAATGAAATCGGCCTATTCAACAAGCCAGCTTATATAATTTCAAGGTCCTAATGAAAATTCCATGTCGTAATATGGAAATTACATACGTCATGGACCTCAAAGAGCTCACATTCAAGAATTCAATTAATAAAGTTAAATATTTTCAATTTCAAACCTTCATCACTGACAACTACAAATATCAATTTATATCAAATTCGTAAACTAAACATAATGTCATTCCACATAACAAAAACATGAATAGAACAACACACCCTTGCCGGACGTTCAATCGATGCATTTACAACTACGAAAAGAAATACGAAAAATATTTCATTCTTGTAAGATATGCGACAAATACAAGAATATATCCTCAAAATTACCTACTCTATTGGGTATTGAATCGTTAAATCAATGTCAATGATCATACTAATGTTGCGAATTAAGTTAACAACCGCCCTATGATCCACAATTGGCTCTATAATAATATACAGTCTACCAATGACTTTACTTCAGACTCCGTGACAATATCGGATACATATAACAATCTGGTCTTAATTTTCAGGGACCCACCCCGTTGAAGAGTGAATACATAATGTTCTTGCAATAAAATGGAATCTCATTATTTTCAACCATTCGGATACACAATTTTTACTATTGATAAAATTCGGATGAGTTTCTTAACATTTTCTAGTTAGGAAATATGTATGAATATACACCAATATCATTCACTTTTAATTTTATTCATTACTTTGGTCTCTGATTTTTTCATCATATCAATTGGTGATTTTTCAAAAATCTTTTACAACACGGATCGTGATTACTAGCACTGTTATACCTCAATCCGCGAAAACTTAAAATTTAAGAACATTTGGCAGGCACTGCTGCTACACTAAAGTAACAAAATCTTCATCGCCCCTCGGCTCAGGGCTATGAGGGGGTGATTCCCCCAAATTGTTGCTGTCCGACACTGAAGTCTCCATCACATCTGAGAGCCTGTGGTCCTCAAAATCTTCAATTTGGTCCGGTCTCTCGGTTCGAGGTTTTAAGTTTCTAATTAACAACTTAAATTGGTCACTTTCGTTTGAGCCCCGCCGGGCTAAGTCCAAATCGCCAAAGGCCGAACTTCTACGCTTGCTATTTTCCTCATCCCTTATTGCGTCGAGACGATCAGATTCTCTACTCCCAGGTATCGGGGACAGGGGATCCTCCGTGGAGAACCTAATAGGTATAGGCAGGGACTGGGAAGCATGTAGAGACGTTTTGGAAGGGGTCAGGGAGATGGGAGTATTTCCGGTGTCCCTGGTAGAAAGTCCAGCTATACTGGTCGGTGTAATCCCTCCTCGCTCGCTCGAGTCAATACCATCACTGTTAAGCCTGAAATTGAGCGGAGCTTAACGGTACTGTTGTCAGAACCGTGGGGTGGAAGTGGGCGAGATACATTAACTAATTTTCTGTTCTAAGTTTACGATAAGGAAACAGAGAGTTAGATAGAGATGTAGTTTACGTCATGTGCACGGAAACAGTGTTGAGAAGAATGCTTTACTGTTTAAGCACTGGCTCCTCAGTTTGTTTTATGGATATAAGGAGGCTGTCGGATTGTGATATGAAACAAAAATGATCCAATTAGACTCAATCAGGTGTCTTACCACTAACAAGGTATTTGATGGAATGGTCTCATCTTGTGCTCTTAGCGAGTCGAACAAGATTTGATTCAAATCTGGAGATTTTTAAGACAGTGCTCAATACGTTTTTTTCAAAGCAAAAAGGTTAGGATTGATAAGTGTACAATAATCGATTAAGATGGTTGATCTAATAGACATAAAGGAAAAGTCAAAAGATCTGGTTGCTTGAAGATTCATGATTGTGATGATAGAAGGCTAATCTAGAGATCATGATGTAGTTGGGCTGATGGGCTCAGATCGAATGTTAAATTCAAATTAGACCAGAAGAATCAAGTTTTGAAGATACTGCTGATGACAGAGTGCTCCACTTAATCAAGAATACTCACCTTATGCTCATGGCAAGACGGCAGAATATTTGCTCGCTGATACTTCGATTCATGTACAACTGTCTTTAAGATTTTGAGAGACGTCATATATCCAAAAATTTGATGGAAGTAACTGGCATAGTAGCAACATTTCGACGAAAAATTGAGTGGGAAAATAGAAAAGTTTCACACAAACTTACCGCTGAGCATTTTTGACAGTATTCCCCGCCGCTTTAAACTTGCTTCCGTGGCGGAGTTGACGGGCTCTATTAGCTAACACAGCATTGTGGACTTGCATTTCAGCTTGTTTCTGTATCTGTATCTTGTAGCCACCTTTATCACCACCTAACAGTTCACGTGTTAGAATGTAGGACCAACTATGTGAATGATAAATTATAAAATAAATTATAAAATTTGCAGAATAGATAAAATCATAATTCGGTTTGAAATTAAGATGTTTGAGCCAAGACAAACTTACCAGCATGCACTGAACTAGGCCGGCGATCACCAGGCTTGGGCTCTGTTGTCTTCAGTCCGTTTCTCAGGATCAAGATAATCCTCTCGAGCATCTCATCTGTCACACCTGGTGTATGTTCTTTATAAGAAATCGCTGGTATTAGGTTCTGGGTTTAGTATTAGGATATGGGTTTATTTGTTCAAGTACCTTGGAGTACCCTGGCTCCAACAAGCGACATTGATCAAAAGTACATTAATCTTGATTTCAAATATTCATGTACCATTTTGGTTTCGGTAATTCCTATTATGGCTCTCCAGTATTGTTTCTGAATTGGTGCCTCTGCGGTATAAGAAATGTCCTATACCCTCCAAGAAGGTGGATTCTATAATACGACCAGCTTCAATCTCTGCCGTGAACGTCTCTGAAAATGGGATAATTTGTAACTGGGGATACCCCAATGAGCTGGAATCTGAAAGTATGGAGTAAGGTATTTGGGGAGAGGTCCCGAATTTTGACCAACGAGAAGCTAGAAAACAATGCTTTCTAGCTTCTAATTTGTTAAAATTTGGGACCCCTCCCCGAAATGCCTTTCTCTACTATCAGACGAAAACAAATCCCTCTTCTTTGCGATCGGAATTTCATCCAAAACAGGACTAAGTACATTTTGTAACGCAAAGATACCTTGCTGCTGTTTGATAACTTTCCCAATAACTTTTGCCCATTCTCTTCTGGGCTCAATGTTCTTCTGACGAATAATCACCAGTTCACCATCCGCAACTTTGCCGTTTGAGAATATTCTTGGTAATGAAATAGAGCACCTGGAATTTTGACAAGATTTTAGGTTGTTGAATATTTATACAGAGTGCGGCTGGAATGACAAGATTAAATTTGCGGACCGTATAATTGACAAGGTATAAAAGAGCTGATTTCGTTATCTTATTTTCTCATATAATTAATTACGTAAATTAATCAATTGACAATTAGTACTATATTATGATTATTTGGTATTCTTTTTAGGTTTCCTCATCTACTGAATAATAGTTTGAAAATTAAAAAGTCGAAACGCGGGTCTAATTATGTATGTTTGGGATTCATTAGAGCCGAATTCTTTCATCTCCCTTCCATTCAACCACCCCTGCCGAGTGTAAGCAACCCCCTGGGCTAGAGAAGTTTTTGACAAACAGCTCGGCAAAATTTAACCAGTTTCCGGGAAGGGCCGCTAATCGAGACTCAAGGTCGGGACCTGCCCTGATAAACTGTGTCCACCCGCGTGTACTAACGCGTAAAACTTGCAGCTAATTGAATGTACATGTGGTTGTGGTGGTGATCATCCCACGCGCCCACTGACTTCCCTGTCAGCTTGCACATGGGTCACGTGACTTCGCTGACAACTATCACGTGACTTTGTGACACTGGGTCACGTGACTACGTGACGTCATCACGTGACAGTTGCTAGGGAACACGTGACACATCTGAGTTTGAATGAGGCTTGAGTTGAAGGAGGTATTGTAGAATGTGTATGTATCAGAACTATCGTGTCGGATGTACACAGCATGTGGACTTTGTCTGTTTGTCTGTGCGCTTGTCAGTAACATTCCCAAAATTTTGTAATTCTGACGTGTACAAGTTTTAATTTCCAGACCAAGTCTCGATCGTCATGTCCTAGATTTGCCTCGGGACGGTTATTTACCGAATGGTTACTCAGCGGGAAGACAATTTACAGGGAATAATTAGATGAGGAGCTGGTGAGCTAAAAAAGCAGACAGTAAACACTTACTTTAAGTTGGATAACCACTTCATGAAAACTTTCAGTATCGGCTCGGGAGAGTGCTTGTAGAGTAAGACCCAGACGGAAAACAGTTGAGTCAACACGATAAAACCTGGCAGAAATAAGATCACATAATGTGTTTTTGTCATGAATTCTTTTGTTACTTCAAACAAGCATCTGGCGAGGGCAAATCGAGTGTCGCAATCACAATTTGAGTTAAGTTAAATTTGTTTGAGCTAAATTTGTGGTTAGATTTTAAATAATGTACTTACACAGCAGGATAATACCGGTTGTCACAGGATTACCGTCGAGAAATCCAAAAGTGTGGAGGTTAAAGTTACCGGAATTTATCTGACAGGAGAGTTTGCTTGTGTACTCCTCACAGCCAAACAGTCTGTCTTTGAGAAGCAGCTTTGCTATTGCTGAAGAAGAGTGAACCATGGTTTGATAAAAGATAAAGTAGTGGGGCTAGCGTAAGCAAACCAATATTTATTCCCCTTCTTTGACATACATGTCTCAATCTGAATAGACTTATTATGCTCAGTGGCATTCGTGGACCCAACTAATAGCACCATTAAAAGCGTCCCAAATTGATCCCCTCTCATCTAAAGATTATTCATAAATTCCAAGCACATCGATAATGCTACTGCCTATTTGGCATGCTGCCATAAATCCAAGTGCAAGCATTTGCCATACAAAATGTCACTTACCCTGGATGGCCCAAAATGTCGGGTTGATGAAGAAAAGGACCCAGAACGGGTCAGGCATGTTGGGTTCGGGCACCAGGAAACCACTTGTAAAGGCAGACAGGGCAGACACCATGGGACAGATCTTTAGAGCGACGGTGGGCCCGGCGTAGACAACCGCAGAGAATACCCCCATCCAGGCTTGACAAAGTGCTATCAGTATCACGGTTACCTGGGCAGTGGGAGTGTAACGTTAAGAGAGGTACCGGTTAAGGTACAATTTAATTTAACTTTGGGTGCTATAGCTGACTTGGTGTAGTAGTGGTATGGATTGTTTGGTTAGAGGTTTTGTTTATTTCTTAAATTGGGATTCGGGATTGCCTTTCCACTTGATAGTAAATTAAAGAAACAAACACCCGAGATCGGTTTAGTAAAGTTAAATCTTTATGGGAATCGGGAATGAATATCGTTACTTGTCTCCAGTCATGACAATATACACTGTCAAACCGTTAGTCACTTGATCCCAGCAAGGAAAACATTTCCATATTCACATCCCCCCAATCTAGATCTACAAGATTTACTTCTTCTCCAGAACTCAGATCGTTTGTGAGTTCCCGCTGGTCCTGATTTAGCCCCTTGTTACACACACGCCACCAAGACTCATGATGATGATGGTGATGATGATGGACGAGCTGTATGTTGACCTAATCACGGTTCTCGTTCCAGCAGTTTATGCAAATTCAGCTAATCGCAGAAATTCCACACAACCAGCCTGACAGCTTGCAGACCAAGTAGCGATGTGTAAGCGTATTCTATTGTCTGTCAGAGAGCAGCGCATTGTCCTACGTTTTCCACATTACGACACATAGTATAAACTTGATAGTTTCTTGACTAAGTAACCCACTCGCCGAAAGAGGCCGGCACACACAGTTGACTAGAGGAATAACGATTACACGGGAGCAGACAGCCATCAGGGTGCAGCTCATTGTTCAGGAGTTCTCGGTGAGCTAGGACTTCCCAGACGAGTTTCACCATGACAATTGGCGTGAACCAGCCTGGATTCTCTGATTGTAAGGAACTCTGGTGTGACTACGACTTTTGGGGAGGATGCAAACATTCGTACTGGGAGAGAGTCTTGAATGGCTATTTTAAGGAGTAAGTTACCTGGACAATGAAGCGCTGGAGCTTAGACTAGGATAGATTTTAAAGAGTGCTCATCGCTACACGCTAGGAGCTTATATATATGTAGTAATCTTGGCAGAAACTAAGATCAAGATGACTATCTTAATTCAAACCGAATTTCCGGATTTAAATACAATGTTTTAATCTCTGGTTATCACAGGTACATCATCATCTTCATGGCGCTGGTACCAATATTGGGTCTAGTAGCAGTTGTTCTTAACCTGGCTGTTTCTAGGTTCTTCACTGAGCGCCAGGAGGCGATCTCTTCTCTTTATCTCGTTATCAGCTACGTTAATGTTTTGGTGGGAATTGTGGCTTTCCTTCACACCGGTACGTGTACAATTATTGTAAGGATACAGTTCATGATAGAAAGTACAATCTTGACGGTTAGCTTTGTTGGTCATTCATTAAAGGAAAAGGAACGAATATCAATATAAACAGAACGTTTATACGACATGAAATTTACCCCGCTTTTTCTTTCTTTTACACCCGTTTTCCAGGAACGTATTTCACTCAAACCCTGCCTTGTAATTCCCAGCCGCCAGAAGTTCATGTCAGCAAAACTTGGATACGATTTCAGGTTAGTCTCCCTCTCAAAACTCCTCTTTCTCTTTGTCTTCCTCTCAATCAGCTCCACGACAAAACGGACGGTAACTTTTAAAGTTCCTCATTTACCGACCCAGGGTTCGCCAGTAATTGGATAACAAGGCCAATGATCTTGACCAGTTGACGTGAATCAGTCTGAAGTCCGGTACACGGAACATTTTTTCAGGTGGTGACCAACTTGCTCACTTTGTTAACGTCCCGAGTAATGCCACTGCTGGTTGCCATGGTAACCGTCATCAGGGCCCGGGAAGTGTACTTAAGGAAGAGGGATCTCAACTTCAGGATACCTCTATTGGTCAGTTTGCTGTGGATACTCGGATGGGCAGTAGGACTAGGCTACACCGTACAGGTTAGGTTATTTAGGACACAAAATGATTGTTTAGACAGATCATGTTTCCGAATATAAATCTAGTTATGCCTCACCCAAGCAGCACTTCAAATAAGTATAGTAAAAGGGAGCAGCATAGCAAATTCGATCATATGAAAGATTTGACCTATGGCCATTCGTAAAACATCCTTCAGTACTGAGGTGCGGAAGTCCACTTAAAACTCACAAACTGCAACCCTGTAGATGCGAGAGACGGCAGCAAACATCTACCTGCCGATGTACGCTGTGATAGAGCGGAGTTCCCTGGACTGGGCCTACTACTTCTTCATAGGGTTGGACTATGCTCCTCTAGTTCTGGTTTCCATGCCAACCGTTCTTTGTACGGGGTTGGTTGGTGTGGCGGCGTACATTAGTAAAAAGGGTTGGGAAGACAACGAGTATAGGACGAGTGTCGGAGTTTTCCAGGTATTTGGTTATTTTTTCCTGGCACTGAGTCTCCTGAGATATAGCCCAACTTTTGGACGGTTTTGACAGGAGTAGGAATGTTTGGTTCAACAGAAATCCTTCCAGGTGGGAATGGCGTACTTGGTGTGTGCAACCTGTCAGGTGATAGGTTTTGGGGACATCCTACAGGTTTATCTGAGCAGGACTTATAAACTCTCTCTCGGCTTTATGGTGACGTACATCCTAACATCTGGTTCGGTTTTACTGTTTGCTGCCGGGTTTCCCCTTCTGACTATCCGCTGGGATAGGTTAGCTTCTATTTATAAGTGTCTTGTTAGTACAATAAAGGATTCAGATAGTAGGTAGTGTATACCATAAAATCAGTAGCCTAATAGAACATTTTAACACTCATTACTCATTCTTTGAGTAAAAATTAGCTTGGCCCAAGCTGCTGGAAAATAAAAATCTTGCCATCAGACCCGATTCCTACATGATGATTCTGATTTCTACATAGATTCTGATTTCTACATAGATTATACATAGATTCTGATTCCTACAAAGATTCTACATAGATTCTGATTCCTACATAGATTCTGATTTCTACATAGATTCTGATTCCTATATAGATTCTGATTCAGGAGACTGAGATTGTGGCTGACAACATCCAAGGAGCACGTTTACGACAGCATATCCCACTACAGCTCTCAATACAGCAGTAAAACCGACATGAGTACAGTTTGGAACTTCACCAGGAGTATTCGATCAAGGTTCGACAGTGGATTTATAGTTTTTCTGCAGAGTCTAGGCTCTAAGTGCAACCTTTACTTAATCAGGATCTTTATGTTAGCTGAGAGCTGCATTACGATATAACTTTGCAGGGTAGGATCGAGGAGTGAGTATCGAAGTGAACGAACAGATTTCAGCACTGTCTACAACCCAGCATCAGAATCTACACTCTCACCGACAATCATAGAAACACTGAAAACAGATCGCAGTACCGTTATCCTCCCTTCCCCCACCCAAACAAGCTTCTCTCTCAGCACTGCTAGAACAGATCACAGCACCGCTACCGGCATCACCAGTCTCTTTGGGTCTCACGGGGGAGCAACAAGAGCCTCGTCCGTCGGAGCGAGGACAGACAGGAGCTCCTGGAGGGAGTTCACAGCAACTCCTCCTCCCTCCCCTCCACCAACTCTAACTATCCGGACTGATAACAGTTCGGTTTATCTGGCTCTAACGGAACCTGAATCTAGTCCAGGTCTCAGTAAACGCACTGACGTCACGTCTGATGTGGAGGATTATAAGAGTGGGGTGGAGTATAGAAAGAAGCTAGATATTATCAACACCAGCAGGAGGGAAATTGAGCAGCTCAGATCAGGTAAAACTGTTATTAATGTTCGGTTTTTGAGCTGGGTATGGCCTGGCAAGTGGCAGATGCAGTTAATAATAATCAGTTAAATGCGGTAAAATCTGAGATTGTGAGATTTAAAGGATTTCTGTTTGTACAGAACGAGAGAAGCTGCTAGGCGAGTACAAGTCGAACCTAGAGCTACTAGCTCAGTCAGGAGTGGACGATCTCAGCACGATATACTACCCGGGAGCTAGTGATGTCTCATCAGAGTTATCTAGGTTAACTGATATCACATCCACTAGATCCATATCTTCTCAACTTCGTGCTGTAGACGGGTCTGTAAAGGCGAAGATCAGACCTCCGAAACCAGGTTAGAACGAGAGATGTTGGGAAATCTTTGAAAATAAATCGAAATACGGAGCGCTTACGTGGACATTTACTCGCACTTGTTCGTTTTAACAAGCGAGTTGAAATTAAAGTAAACTATGTTACACAAACGAACTCTCAGACTACAGATACGATGCCAGTGACGTCACATCTGGGACAGGGAGTCTGTTCACGTTCAAGGAAAGTTCGATACGGAGTGAGGCTGAGACAGACCTTACTTCTACTGCTTACTCTATGATAACGAGACCTAGATCAGGTAGAAAAACAGAAGAAGTCTTTTCGATAAGCCATCCCTATACATAAAATTATAAGGAGATTAAAATCGAGGATTTCTTCATTGTTATGGTCATATACCACCATCAGTATCGTCACTTTCATTGATCATTTGAGCCAGTTAAAAGTGACTTAAACCGTAACCACTCCCTCATTCAGCCACTTAACCCTCACATAACTCAATATCAGATCAAGACATAGAAGAACACTACACAGACTACAGCTCTATCTACGATGACATCTCCAGCATCCCGCCCGCAGCCAGACCGCCAGAACCCATACCTTCGCCTTCAGAGGAGGAAACACACACAGATGTCAGTACCAGAGTGTCAGTCCTCACGAGGCTGGGAGAGAGGAGGAGGGAGGAGGAGAGTGAGAGGGATGATAGCACTGTTTTTAGTGTACCTGGTAAAACTGATCTTGACTCAGAGTAGTGGACGGCTTTTTTCTTAAAGATTCTATCAGTTTACGGTCTTTTTTGTCTCTTTCTCTCTTTTGTATGCTAATTTTAGTTGGGTTTTAGCCTTCTTCTGGTTAAACTTTCATCAAATATCTAAAACTCGTGAAAATTTCGATAAAAACCTGGAGGAAAGTGGAGAAGTCGATGTTCTGGTTGACGAGGAAGTAGATTGTTATGCTGCAGAGTAACATGGGGCAGGTGGTAATTCCAACTAGTCGGTAGAAAACCTGTAACCAGTGGGGCAATAAGTGATAACTACTACAGTTTAATGTAACCAGTGGGGCGATAAGTGATAACTACTACAGTTAATTAACCAGTGGGACGATAAGTGATAACTACTACAGTTTAATGTAACCAGTGGGGCGATAAGTGATAACTACTACAGTTTAATGTAACCAGTGGGGCGATGAGTGATAACTATACTACAGTTTAATGTAACCAGTGGGGCGATAAGTGATAACTACTACAGTTTAATGTAACCAGTGGGGCGTTGAGTGATAACTACTACAGTTTAATGCAAT
>JH154139.1:81383-94714 GCA_000226015.1 Mnemiopsis leidyi | reverse complement strand
GTGTGTGTGTGTGTGTGTGCGTCGTGTGTATGCGTGTCCATGTGTGTGTGTGTGTGCGTGTGCGTGTGAGTGTGCGTGTGCGTGTGCGTTTGCGTGTGCGTGTGTGTTTGTATGTGGGCGCGTGTGTGTGTATACATGCCACACTTGTAAGACTGTTTGCCGTACATTTGAGGGAAAGAAAAAAGTGTGGGAAGCTGAAGCCATCCTGCTTCAACGTAGATCGGGTTACGTAACTAACGGCCCAATGGTTTTAGTGTAAATTTAGTTAAGGTTTCCCTTGGAGGAAGAGAGAGAGAGTTCATGTCTAGTTAGCTGGGTGCATGTGTGTGCGGGGGAGTGCACGGAATGAACATGGTTCATATTGTTTTTAGATTGAAAACGTTAAATAATTTCTTCTCGAATATTGAAGTCAATCAATACCTGAGATTAAGTGCACATAAGTTGAGAATATGGCTTAATCCCACGAAGAATATGCAAAATCATTTGCATGATAGAAGGACAAAATCATATTTAGATATTTTAGTAAATCTTTAAGACCACGGCTAAGTGGTCAGTCCTTAACAAGATTTTTTAGCATGCCGCTAGTCACTATGATCAAGGGTACTAAATGACTGACCTTATTGATAAAGCATGATAAAAGATATTTGATTCATGATGAATTTTTATCCAGAAACTAAATTGTTGGATACTCGCAAAGAAGATACTTACATTTTCTTTTTAGATGCAATAGTTTCTTTGTTGAAGGGCGATAGCTTATTTGTCTTGCCGATTATTTCCTTCACATTGTTAAGCTCTGTTTCTTTGTAATACTCTATCATTATCTTTTGCGCATCTTCCTGGTGAAAACTGTGATTAGTTTTAAATGACTTGTAGACGCGATCGGCAAGGTAAAGAATGTTTAGAAGTACAGTTGACTAGTAACAGATCACTAAATAAAGGTTTAATTCATAAAACGTTTCCATATCAGAAATTCTCCATCTCTTTTGCCCTGATCCAAACAAACAAATAAACAAGGTAGCAGATGTTTTAAATCACGTAATGCAGTTTTCCAACATTGATTCGCAATATTCAATCGCTGCCCAAGTTACAAAAATGCGATCCTATTCCACAGCATTATTCTCTATTGATTAATATAATCCTCACATTATTCAGCATGTCCATGAGTAGATCAGCCTCGTTCTTGATATCGGCATCTCCAACAAAATCTTTTATTTCCATGCTGTTTTTCTGCAAAGCCGTCTCCAGGACTCCGTATGCTTTAAGCGGTGAGCCGTAGTATGCGACCTAGTGGTTTAAGTTCCTTACAACAATCTTTTGTAACAACAATCTTTTATTACATGGACACACGAGTGACACATGGGAATTTCGTGATTTGGGACAGGTTTAAAATTGATTGAAACATGTGAGAGGAAACCCCTAATGAGTAATATCAAAAAAGATTTAGATGTGTTGTATAATAGATTTTGAGAAAAGTAGCAGTTATATTGGAAAACAAAAAGTATTGCATAAAATCAAGATAGATTTGAGTAATAGTGAGAGATAGACCTATGTAGAACCTAATAAGTAGCAATAACAAGAGCTAGCTGTTAAAAACCTGTCCGCCGACCAGGAGGAGAATGTGGGTGAACAAGTGAAATATTTCCTGTCGGGGCTGGTGTATCGTCAGTACTATACAGCGCTTACTGACTTGGAGTTTGGACAACATCGCCATCAGTTCGTAGGAGCTGGTAGAATCCAGACCTGGAGATTATACTCTGTTTTAGTGGGGTAATATCCGGCCTGGAGATTATACTCTGTTTTAGTAGGGGTAATGTCCGGCCTGGAGATTATACTCTGTTTTAGTGGGGTAATGTCCGGCCTGGAGATTATACTCTGTTTTATAGGAGTAATGTCCGGCCTGGAGATTATACTCTGTTTTAAAGGAGTAATGTCCGGCCTGGAGAATGGAGATTATACTCTGTTTTAGTGGGGTAATGTCCGGCCTGGAGATTATACTCTGTTTTAGTGGGATAATATCCGGCCTGGAGATTATACTTCGTTTAGTGGAGTAATGTCCGTCCTGGAGATTATACTCTGTTTACTGTTTAGAGGGGTATTATTGTCGGTTTTAACAAAAAGAAATTGTTTGACTGGGATTGTATTAAACAAAGCCAACATATCTGATATATCAATGTTTTCCGGTGCTAATTTTAACGTGAGTCACACTAATAAGGACTTAAGCAGTTTGGTTCAAATTTTTCACAAGAATTTGTATATCCGTCTAAGGTATTTTAAGGTGTCGAGTGACTTGGAAAACTTCAACCCAAGATCACCGGTTGACACAACCGGACAAAAACATTCCTAATGTATGTGGATCCCGATAAATCTAAATTTGAATAAATTAGCGCCTGGGAATTGAGAAACTTGTTATAATCTACTCGAAAGGTAGGGCTTCTATAAATGGAATACCTGACGTTGGTTCGTCCAAGAAGATAATACTGGGATAGTCTATCAGTTGAAGTGCGACACACAACTTTCGTTTCTGAAATACATGAGTGGTTTTATAAGATTAATACTATACGAAATCCTGTTCTTGAAGATCCTGCGTATTCAGGTTTCTACCTGGTGGATACATCGGAAAAATAACAGAACCAACCTGGCCCCCACTAATACCTCCTCCAGCGTCTCCTCCAACTACTGCATCAGCTATCTTGTCTAGACCACACTGAAATTAGGGAAGTTTTTGGTAAAGCAGTTAGACAGAAGACAGACGGACAGACAGACAGACGGACAGATAGACAGTAGGCAGACAGACAGATAGACAGACCTTAAATTTGGCATATTTTAACTTATTTGCATCCATGGACAGACAGACAGATATGTGCATACCTCTTGTAAAACAGTTTCTACTCTGTTAAACACTGTACTCAGAGGGCAATCTTTGGGAAGTCTCATCAGTGCCCTGGGAAAATATCATCAGTGAATTTGACGCACAATAGACTTCAGATCATCTAATTTGATTGATTGACCAACTGATCAAGAAGAACGGTCGCTAATGAGATCGAATTTTATTCAATCGATTTTGGGCTGTATTGTGATCAATACTTTCCAGCTAAGTACACTTACAGCCTCACAACGGCCCACATATCACACCTCATCATCCTGACCATGGCCGTGAAATTAGTACTAATTTAAATAAATTCTCGGTAATACAGCGCCGGATCATTCCACCATTCCACAGCTACTCACTCGAAAGTCAGGTTCTCTCTGACGGTGAGCGCCTCGTGATACGGCCTCTCCAGCTGCAGAACGTAGGCCAACATCTTCGTAAATTCCTCCTTCATCTCGTCGAAATCTTGTCCGTCAATTAGAATCTAATGGATATAATTGTGATATAAGGACTTGACAACCGCGGTTGAGTGATTTTCTATAGTTGGGTAATATTCAATATTTTATAATCGTCATATCAATATTACGAGATTATAACAATCATCGTAGTATAATCAATATGAATATTTTCAAAATTTAAGATCGTATCATGAAGATCAGCACATCAAATGGTCACCCCTTCCACCCTTCCCTTAGGAGTTAAGAGGCAAATAAAATATTAAAACTAGGACACATCTTTCCAAAATACAGGAAGCTGTGGTGGGGAAACCGAACAGAATTAATTCAAAAATAAACACGTGGTGGGGTGACCGAACAGAAATAGATTAACAATAAACACGTGGTTGACACTCTACAAACACGCTTCACAACACACGTGCTCAACAAACACGCTTTACAACACACGTGCTCAACAAATCTCATGAGCGGTATTACGTGGGGTAGCCCTCCTGGCTGCTAGGAAGTACTGTTAGAAACCTAGGTTATTTAAAAACGGCAACTTTATCTTATAAGTAGTGTAATCCACTTTAAAACATCATGGGATATTTACAGAATTTGAAGAATGTTTGTAATGAAAAATGTCTCGATCTAGATTCAAATTACCTTTTTTCTCTGCTGGCGGGTGGTCTCCCGACGACCCGTCACAACGTCCAGAAAAGTAGTTTTCCCGCACCCGCTCGGCCCCATGATGCCGACAAAGGAAGAAGGGTTGAAGTAAACTGACACGCCTTTCAGGATGTCCTTCTTCCTGTTTGTGAGATTTTGTGTGAAGAGGCATGACTGTACTGAATGTGATCGCGAAGGGATGCCTAGTTTACTAAAGAAATAAAGAAACCAGGTGCGGTATTCGACAGGTTTCTTGGTAAAGGTGTAAAAAATTGTTCCCTCGTGTAACAGTGATCCACCAACGAGAGTGAATACCACCAACAAATTTCGAGAAACGCTGTTACGTGGGAAATCCCTTCCCAAAACCCTGACGTCTATGAAAAGCAGAAAAATAAATCAGTAAACTTACTTGGTCCGCTTTTGAAGGCTTTTTATGGCTGACATTGACGGTTTTGGTGTTAGAGAGGGGACTTTACCATTACCGAGCAGGGGTCCGTTACCTTCCAGGTCGTTCCTTAGCTTCTTGAACTTGGGCCCGTTCTCATACTCATCTTGATCTAATGTTGTGTATTTTCGTAATCGGTTCATATCGGAATAGGAATTTAGCGGGTAGATTGGTACGGAAGAAGGTATGTAAGTTAAACGGCTTAAATTACGTAAAGATGACGAATTGTCCGCTTATTAAGTAATAAAACGTCAGGAACATACCTTTGTCTATGTAAGTAATGGAATGATCAAGATCGACGCACGAAACACTCATCATGTCGCACGGTCCCAGGGCAGGGATAAAACTGTCGGCGGCGAAAGTACCCAGATTGTTCCGTTGTTGGACTTGTAGCCATGACAACATGACCATCATAACAACCTTCCACACCAGGCAGATAACGGTTATTGTCCCTGGGGTGGGTATCTTGTGATGGGTTAGATATCCCACTAGATATCACACTAGATATAAACTAGATATCACACTAGTTATCACACTAGTTATAAACTAGATATCACACTAGATATTGCACTACATATAAACTATATATCAAACTAGATATAAACTATATACCACACTAGATATTAACTAGATATCACACTAGATATTAACTATATATCAAACTAGATATAAACTAGATATCACACTAGATATAAACTAGATATCACACTAGATATAAACTAGATATCACACTAGATATTGACTAGATATCACACTAGGTTATAAACTAGATATCACACTAGATATAAACTAGATATCACACTAGATATAAACTAGATATCATACTAGATGTAAAGTAGATATCACACTAGATATGAACTAGATATCACACTAGATATAAACTAGATATCACACTAGATATAAACTTTATATCGTACTAGATATAAACTAGATATCAAACTAGATATTGTACTAGATATCACACTAGATATGCACTAGATATGCACTAGATATGCACTTAATATCACTCTTGGTATGCAGTGGTTTGATATTATCAATACAATGTAGAGCACATTGTGTCTAAAATTGTAAACAAAATTGAGGTTCAGTTTGACGTGATATAAGGAGCATACCCAATGTGCCATACCCAATCTACCAAGATAAAGACAAGGGGGGGGGGGGGGTATTTCACTTTATATAGCCTACCAAGACAAAGACAAGGGGGGTATTTCACCTAATATAGCCTATAACCAAGATAAAGACGAGGGGGGTATTTCACCTAATATAGCCTATAACCAAGATAAAGACGAGGGGGTTATTCACCTAATATAGCCATGACAGTGATGTTGGCCTTGTCCGACCAAGAGTTGGAGGTGTAGACAAAGTCGAGCTGATCGGGGCAGGTAGGGTTACAATCTATACCCACACAACCGTCCTGGATGTAGAGCAAGTCTCCTGAGTCGGCCGTCTTGTCTGCCCACTCTAATATCACGTCCTGGGAGAGTTATAGATTTAGTCTTTCTTTTTAGTACACTCTAATATCACGTCCTGGGAGAGTTTTAGATTTAGTCTTTCTTTTAGTACACTCTAATATCACGTCCTGGGGAAGTTTTAGATTTAGTCTTTCTTTTTAGCCCACTCTGATATCACGTCCTGGGAAGGTTCCTGGGAAGAGGAGTGTGTGTGTCATATCAGAGATGATATATGTATGATTGTATGTTTTTAACCAACAGACTACAATTTACAGAAACAATCATGAGGAAAAGTTTGAATTTCAGTTAAGATTACAGCAGCACATACCGAAAGAGTTTTCGTTTCGTAGTCCGGGGGTCCAACTTTGACGTTGTACATCGTTTTTGGAGTAATAATTTGATTAAACCTGACAGAAGAGCATTGAGTTTGTCTTATAACCCATATGTAACTATGTAGTTGACAAATAATACAAACGGTTTCATTAGAAGACGAATGATTGAATATGAGAATATGATATCTGGGTTGTCTTAACATTTACTATTAACAATTGAATCGACCAGGATTTCAGATTTTCCTCACGCTAGATGCTGATTGTTTTAATATTTAATGTGTACTGAGAAAATTCTTTGAATGGACGCCAAGTCCACTGATCATCAAATGTCAATAAATACATTGGCACCACAACGAGTCGATACTCGATATTTATCTGACAAATTTTCGTTTTCCACATGAATGCTTTACCAATGAGCTACCGGTCCTATTCCCTCCAGCACGGTACCGGTTTCATGAATTTCGGTGGAAATTCTATCTTCAATTAGCTAGGTTTATTCTACCCTCCATCCAAAACAACAAAACTGATAGATAAACAAGAATTGCGGCCGCTTTCACGTGTGTCAGGCGACCGCTGAATTTCCCGTATCAATTATCATGCCGTCACTTATTGTAATTAAAATTCGCGAAATACGGAATCATAATACGCAACCACTAACCACACTTAATTTCGGTTCATTTTCATAGTTCCAAGTTCTGGCTCTGCACGTTTAAATACAGACTCGCGAATTAATGCAGCCGTTCAATGCATGATTTTAAAATTTCAAGCTGCACGCGCAAAGTTTGAACACTATCGCGCGTTCTTTTCATTGTTTTATTTCAAATATCTTAAGAGTTAAGTCTGTATGACGTCGTCATAATTATACTGTCTGTGCTATCTTTATAATTTATTCATACTCATAGTCATACTGCGTTGTGTTTATACTTTATACTAATAGCGTTATGTAAGTTTGTCGTTAAATAGATTTGTACCGTGTACGGAGCTGAGATTAAAATCGTGTTACATTCATCTTTCAATCTGTCAAATTTCGACAAATTACTCAATAAAACTAAATTTCATAGAATTTTGATCATTTTTCTTGATGTGAGGCAAATATACATAAATTTCATAATGATTATGTATATCTGAAGTACATTCTGCGGCCTTGGGCAGTTAAAACCTATAATCGTAATTGTATACATGATAAGTTTGATAAAGGAGGCGGACGTACGTACGTACGTACGTACGGACACTTTTCGAGCTAATATTCCAAAATTACGCTGTCGATCGCCAACCCTTGTTTTGTACTTTTTGTGCACGTGCACAAAACGTATCAAAACAATCTTGCCATTTGGGCCCTTCGGGCCCAAATGGCAAGATACGGGAAAAAATGATTATAAGACAACGTACCTGTTTTACTGTTTTGACCAATCTTGCTGTCCTGAAATATTGAGAAAACTGCAAATTATTGCACATTTTACATGTCATTTCAGGTCATGTCGATCACACCCGCAATTAAGTCACGACGTGCGCAGTAGCGCGCGCATTAAGAGTTGTTTTTGTCAGATCTGTGCAATAAAAAGATTGAGCTGTGCGTTACGACATATCAACAGAAAGACTGTGACCAGAGGGGTCCACACAGACCACGAAATAGATCCAACTTCGTGGGAGCATGCTCGAGGGACCATCTTACCTCTCTACTTTTGTGTGAAACACCAGAGTCATTGCTTAGCTTCTTCAACTTTTCCGTAATGTCTGGTCCATCGTCCGGCTGTGGCAAGGTTTAATGTAAGTTACCGGTGAATTTTACTAACACAAATGAAATATCTGCCTAAATTAATAAATCGCACTGTTCTAATGAAGTGTCAAAAAGTTCAATGGTCTTACCTAAGTCGTGGCGAGCGTACTGGCTTACCTCTTTCTATTTATCGTTTGAATAATATCGCCGACTTGGATAGGCTTGAGACATAAGAATAGTATTTGCGTGAATTTTATGGAACCAACGAAAGCCGTCAAAACAGCAGAATCAGAAATTTCCAGAATATTGAAATTAAAAGGTATACCGTATACCAAATTAGGCCAGAAAAGAGAGTAAGCAATTTTTGAATCATATAAAACGGCGATTTTATTTACCTTGGTTTTTTGTTCCACGGGTGTTCCTGTTTTATCTTCTGTTTCTGAGGCCTCACTATCGTAGTTGTAATCTGTTAGTAAGCCCAATCCAGACATTGAATCCTAGGTAGGTATGAGTAATAACAAAATGAATTAGGATTTTAAGCACGACAAACATCTTTATCATTAAATTCGGTGATGTATCTGCACTAGAAGCAACCTTATCTTCTAGGCAAATCCACGGTGTCTACACATAAGCAGCAGATTACAAGTTTAATAAGAGAAGTTCCGAGAAATGGTATTTTTGTGAAGAGGTTACAACGATTGACATATGAGAAACACAAACGATCAATAAAGAGAAACGCCTTCGTGTGATGATTTATAACCCTTTCCAAAAATACCGTTCTTTATGCCACTTTCACCACTTAAGGAAAACCACCAAGTTTATTATCAACATTATAAAGAGTGAACATTATAGTTCATCAGTTGACAGCATCACATAGAATACATAGTATACTTACGTCATAATTAAACAGCATTATTCAATAAACAGCAATTTCAATTCTGCAGTGGTCAAATCTTCCTTGATCAAAAGTTTGATATAACAATTGACATAACCATCTGAGAAACATAAGAAAACCGTACATATCTATCTTGGGCTTTCTTGCTACAATATAATATAGTTTTTAGAGGTCATACACGAATTGCTTCATTATTTTTGTACCTTGTTTTAGTGATGACGCACTTTTTAAACTCACTTACACAGTATATCATCAATTCAGTGATACAAATGCTTAATAAATAGTTATTTCGTTCGTAAAATTTACCAACATGATATAAAAACCGCCTAAAACGTGCAATTTAGGGTTTTATGACAGAAAATGAGCACACCCTGCATTTAACCACTTAAACCAAAAACCTACCTACCTAAAACCTAATATGACGTGATATGAAATAATTTTATACAAACATCGTTATAATTGGATATCATATACATGAGATTAACTTGAACGACACACATTCAAAATTTCATACAGTATTTTTACTGGAATTCACACTCAAGGCCCGCATTTGAAGCAATAACCTACAAACTATAGCCCGGCGTTTCATACCATCATGAAATACTATTTACACGTAATTTTCAGAAATTTAAAACGGAAATCAATCACACATATTTAAAATCATCATCTTAACTATCACAGTCACATGATGACACATCAACATAAAAATGTACCCGCTAGTGATACACATACAGGACTGTTAAGACTTACTTTAAAGGCGAGGGTTCCTCCCACTGCTGAGTCAAAGCCACTTTGGTCTGTGTAAAGGAGGAGGATGATTGCAGGAGAAAAATTCGTGTTTTAACACCTGCTCCGCAGTTATTCTGGAATTGGGATTCGGATCAAGGCAACGTGCAAGCAGTTCGAAGGCTGAGTCCTCAAACGGCTGCAAAGCGCAAACTTTGCTCCGGTCTTCTTCGACATTGTTGGTTTCACACCTTTCACAACGCGAGATGTGACTACTTTCTCGGAGCCTCGTACACATTTTCCGGAGTTCCCATCCAGTCACCGACTTAGAGAGAGTAACCTGCTTACCGATACTTTTAGCAGCAGATATTATCATGTCACTGCCAAGCAAAGTGATGATCTGACAGAGCGATGTAAGATCATCAGCTGCTTTGAAAAAGGGGTATCGCATGCTAAGGAGACTGAGGAAAATCACACCAGCAGCCCAGATGTCTACAGCAGTGGTTTGTTGGGGGTGCTTCATGAGCATTTCAGGAGATCTAAAGCCAGGAGTACCGGCACGAGATGCCTCCTGACCTGGCTTCAATAAGCACGTGTTGCAGATCTCGTTGTCGGCATGGGCGCACTCTCTTTTGGAGGACTTCGAACTGGACGATTTTGAGGATTTATTGCTTGAGTTTTTTGAGGAGCTTTTCGATATGCCGAAAATACTTTTCTTTTTCTCTTGAACTCTGGGACTTCTATCCCGCAGGATGTTTGGTCTATGTGAACGTTGGCTCTTATCAAATGCAGTCAACACATTTTTCGAATTGTTGTCGTGTTTTCTTTTGGTGTTTTGTTTATTTTCCTTGTCTTCGACAATCATGTCCTCAGCCAGCCCAAAATCAACTAGAAGAAACGTTCCTTTTTCTCTGTCATACAGAAAATTACTAGGCTTGATATCCCTGTGGATGACATTAAATCGGTGAACATGAGCCAAAGCCTCAAACAAAGCCTTCAAATACTTCTGAATCTCCCATTGATTGGAATCCTGGACAACTTTCAAAAATTTGGTGGCCTTGAAGTAGGGCAGTACAAGCACGACATTGTCCTGGTGACGGATAACACATTTGATATCACAAACGTGATGCCTTCCGCCGAGCCGCTTCAAATACCTGATTTCGTTGGTGATTCTCCAAGAGGCTGAGGTTGGTATGATGTACTTCAGTGCAAACGAGGCATCAGATGACATGTTTTTAGGCTTCCCGTGAAACACATAACTAAAGGTCCCGTCTCCCAAAACGTCGATGATATCAAAATGGCGATCTACTTCCGGTACACGCTTCAAGAAACTTGTAATGCAACCATCTGAGTCGTCGCTAGGCTCTGTGTTTCTTTTCCTTTTCTTGGTGGTGTTGCTCGGTTCAGGCTCCTGCTGACCATGACTTGACTTGGAATGGGCTATTGACGCTGTAGCTGATTCGCTGTGGCGTGAGGACATTTATCCTGAGTTTTGTATTGATTAGATACTTTGGCGTGCTATGATTACAACACATGGTAGGTATATTCAAAATTTCTCTACCACTATCATTATTTAGTCATTTCATTTGACATTTTGTTAATCATGAAATTGAAAACTGTTCAAGGCGATATGAGTTCAAAAACAGATACAAAACAATTTACAGTCATAAAAGTTATCTAACATCAAATAATATCGAAATTCGAAGCTTAGAAAGTTAGAATTCGACAAATCACAACTTAAGTGCTCAAAAAAGCATTGAACCTGTTTTCATCAGTTATCAGTTAGATCACTGTTTGTGGATCCATTTTTAACATCCAACGTCTCCTGACTGTCAAACACTGGATTTAAAAGTGGCACTTTTCTCTCCAGCAACTGAGCCCCACAACGGGCGAGAGTGTCAGCCATGTCATTACCCCCGATTGAAGAGTGACCCTTCACTTTCACCCACCTGACATCGATATAACAGCATAGACTGTCCAACAACACAAACATGTCCCGATTTTTCACAGGATGCTTTCCCCGGGTAACCCAATTGTTTTTCTTCCAATTATAAATCCACTCTGTCATTCCCTTGATGACATACTGAGAGTCAGTTCGCAACTCTACTACTTCATAGTCGGATTGAAGAGCACACTGCACCCCTCTGATAGCAGCCCACAACTCAGCTCTCTGGTTGGTCTGGGGCCCCCACAGTCTCTCTATAAGGTTTCTAGGGTCATCTTTGCCCCAAAACACGCCACAACCAGCCCTCCTCTCACTCTCCGGTAACTTCTGGTTAAGACAACACCCGTCTGTGTACACGATAGGTACCCCTGTATGAGTGAGGGTTGCTCCTGTCTCTGTATCTCTGATAACTTTCCTTGGTCGACCTGGCCCATTGCGTGCAGGAGGACTTTTACGTTTACGTTTGGTGAGCTTGTTCGATTCCAGCTCGATAGACTTGATGATTTCTTGTTCAAACTGCTCGAGGCAGAAGTCGTCCTCTCCGACCTCTGATTCTTCTAAATATTGCGTCTGAGCCTGAGTCTGAAGCCTTGCACTTTTTCTCGGACCTGGATCAGCTTCACAAGCAGAAGCCACCTCGGCTGGCGAGGATACTTGGTACAAGTTACTTTTGCTTTTGCTGTTTTGTAGAGTGTTACAAAACGTCTGGACAATATCCTGTTCACCACACCGCTGGTAAATCTCTCGTTCAACTGAAGCGTCCTCTACTCCGCCTGACACACTGGCTTCCTTTTCTCGCTTTTCTTCAGCCACAGCTCGCTTCAGAACTTTCTCGAACAATTCTGTTCTCTCCTCGTGTTCAGCAACGTCTGTGTGTCTCACGTGGAAGTAGTAGAAGTAGGCGTCATCGTAATTGAGAAACTTCTTATACCGGCCATACTGGTAACCGCTGATCTGCTCCAGCACCTGACTGTACTCCCTGTAAATTCCTGGCTTGTAGCCGTGAGTAACAACAAAAAAGGCGGGGTGCTTTTTCGGCATTTCGTCAGCACCACTTTTTACGTCAGCTTCAGTGAAGAATGCCCTGAAGAAAATCCGACATGGAGCAAAGCGGCGAAGTAACATTCAAAGTAGTTAGCAGGGGCATCTCATCTGAAATGCACAAGTAGGTCAATCAAAATTTCATTGAAAAATGTAGTTAAGCACAAAATATCCATGTACAGTCTTGATACTCTAGGTCTTTAAATCAGTAATCGCTTTAACTTCTTAGCTATGCATATGGTGGCCGTTTTAATAAACAATTTGAAAAAGAAACTCACAATTTTGAGATAATTGGTTCGGCATGTATCAAGTGCTACAAAATTAGTTCTCTACAAGTTAAATAAATTAATCTATAACCTGATAAATACAAAATAAAGTTCACATAGTTATAAAAATCTTAAAACAAGCTCTGTCTCAAAAAAGCAAGACTTAAAGTTATAAGTAGCATGGCCATTGGAAGAGGGTACTTTAAAGCTTTGATCGGAATCAGAGATTGAGTTACAAATGAGCTATTTTCTAATAAAATAAGGAAACTTGTTTAAATTTATTGCAGTCCAGCGCTATGGTGCATAGATTCAGCTTCAGCTTTAGATCGTTGCATAATGGTCTGATTAACAACTTTCAATCCATCTTGAAATCGATCCATACATTTCGCTATGCACTGTCTTTCGCCGTTACCTGTATGAAAAAAGTATTTATAAGCCCGGAGTTTGTACATAAAACTGATATGATACTTATAAAATCAACTCTTTATCGAAAAGGCAGCTGCTCAAAGCGATAAGAAAGATAGGACAGGACTAAGAGGTC
>JH154139.1:68109-81369 GCA_000226015.1 Mnemiopsis leidyi | reverse complement strand
TCGAAAAGGCAGCTGCTCAAAGCGATAAGAAAGATAGGACAGGACTAAGAGGTCAAAAAACATAACGCTTTTTAAAAATTGTTTAAAAAAGGGATTTGGGGATTTACCTAGAGATGAAGAAGATGGTTTGTAAATACATCTCTCAAAACACTTCTGATTCATAGATTTAATTATATTCATCTGACTTTCTATTTGAATAGACGTTTCGATAGCAGATACTAAATCCTGCATCTTGATCGCATCTGATGGGTGAAGGCTTGATGTACCAGACGAACTCTGGCCGAATGAATCGTAAGTTTCGGCGTTCATGCTGACTGATTGGGTAATGTAGTGTTTTAAATTGTTTAAATTCTGTCTCACACGACACACATCAGAATCAGAAAAAATGCACAACCGTGTGGGAGGTTTGTGCAAGGATTATCTAGTGAAGACACAGATATTGAGGCACTCACATTATTTCCGTGTCGAAAATATTTGGACATTGAGGGTAACCAATAAAACGTGAAATGTAACTAAAACTGGGTCAAAATTAAAGCATACAATTTCAAGATATTTAAAACCGGAATAGAGGAAATAAATTATACTTAAAAACAGTTCGAATGAAACTCACGAAATTCCCGGGCTTTTGAATCAAATACAGGTACCTTAACAAAATTTGTAGGTGGTCAAGTATCAGATATTACCTTTTAAAATCAGCTGTCAGAATTAATCTCTTCTGCACTAAGATCTTTTTCAATTTCTTCATTCTGATCATTTGGTTCAACTTCATCTGTTTTTTTCAGCATCTGCTTTATCTTTTTGGTTTTCTTTTTGAGCATTTTCTAAAGCTATTCGAGAAGCAGTTTCGATCTTTTTCTTCCGATGGTTCTCCATTGCTTCAAGCTTTTTCAGTTCTCTTTTAGTCATCAAAGGCTCTTGACCAAGAATCAATCTAAAATGATTTTTTTCATCCTCTGTAATATACGCTTTCACTCCATTTTCAGTCGAGTAAACACAAGTATACATAGTTGGTATGATTCCCGAGGCCGGCAAGTAAAATACGACAATTCCAGTTGGAAGATCTTTAACTTTCTCAAATAAATCCGGATGGAGAGTGTGTTTAGGAACACCAGTGTCAGGTCCTAATACTTTGATCATGTCCTCTAAAGATACCTCAAAAATCTTAGCACCCATATACTTAGCCGTAAAATGAGCTCCTTCCTGGAGAAGCCTGTAAGGACATTTGCTGAAAACTTCCTTGGTGAAAGAAAACAGTCTCAGTCCACAGTTGATAATCTTGATTTTATTCTCATTCTGCTGAATGATGTCTCGTAGCCTTGAACATGCTATAGAGAGATTTCTCTGCTTTTGGGACTCAGGATTTTTCGAGCGGGCAAAAATGTTTTTGAAAGGAAAATCTTCTGAAATTTTGTACCACTCTTTGAGTGTTTTAAAGCATTCAGCATCTGGGTCCTGGAATATGTAAGGATCCTCTCTGAACCCATGATAGTCTTTCCATGTCATTTTATCCACCAAAACATTAGTGTTCTTGTGAAGATTATCGCTGAATGCAGTGTCAGACTTGTTTTCCTCCTCTTTTACATTACCAGCATTATTATCTACACCTTCCTGATTTGATGACTCTGTATTTTTTGACTCGGTTTTCTTTCTTTCGATGACACAAATAAAGAATCCACCAGTATTCTGATCATGTGGGTACACCCTCATGCAGCGCTCCAAGTTATACTTTTCTGAATCAGTAGGGAACATGGTCGGTGCAACAGATTTTCTGTGCTTGGGATCTTCAACATCATCGAATTTCTCATACCATGTGCCACTGTTGTGCATGACTTTCCATGTAGTCAAACCAGGCCGTCTCTTTAACTCTGGGAGGAATCCCTCTGAAGGGACTAATCTGAATTGAGGCCTGTCTCTAAGAGCACTGAGAACTGTTGCTTCATTTTCTATTGGGTTCAGAGAACATGTGGAGTAAACAATACGTCCTCCTTCGGCTAACATGTCCATGGCTCGCAGCAGAATTCTTCTCTGCAGCTTATGAATACCAATAGCTTGGGCTTGACACCATTTCTTCCAAATTGCATAATTCTTGCGTAGTGTACCGTCACCTGTACAAGGAACGTCACAGAGAATCCTATCATACTTCAAACTAACAAGTTTGCCCGCATTGTTGAAAACTTTAACATTGGGAAATCGAGTAGCATCCTCGTTTGTTATCATGAATGCTAATGAGTTAAACCTCTTAGTCTGTGTCACCAACATGTAGCATCGTTTGTTATCTCCATCGTTGGCAATGACCAGGCCTGACGGATGAGGACCTTCAGCATGGAGTGCCTCTAGCAGCTGCAGTGTCTTACTACCTGGAGCAGCACACATGTCCAGGACTGTGTGATGAGGCTTCACATCGAGCACCAGAGGAGGTATCATGCTCACTGCTTCCTGTCTAGCAATGCTCCCTCTTTCTACCTCAGATACCAGGAACTGATGGAGCGAGAAGAGCTCCTCACTGTGACGCAGCATAGGACGTGACATATCTATTTGCCAGGCTAGACCTCCGTGGTACCATGGGAGGTTTTCTGGAAGTGGGCACGGTTCTCCTTCAATAAGAACTCCTTTGAGCTTCGAGAAATACTGCTCCTTCATAATGTTATTCAGAGCAATGCTATCACCCCTAGAGTTGACTACTCTAAAAGTAGCCGGAAGATCGACTCTCATGTGGGACATAAAGGAATCCCATTCTTCCTCAGGAAAGAGCTGCAATGCCTTGTAGTATTTCTCGAACTGCTCGTTTGATTTAACGATAGGTTCCCAATTTCCACGAACGCCAGTCTCAACTCTCTGTTTTTTCTTAGGACGGTTCTTTTCGTCAAGATACTCCTTCTGTTTTCTCCACTTGTTTTTCTTCTTTCCTCGTCTGTTGCTGGGCTTCTCGGGTGAGTTGACAGGAGCATCTCTCTTCTGTCCAGACTCCACTTCTGTCATGTTAATCAACCTGCAACGTGGCAACGTTTGACTAATGCATTATATTCGAAATGAGGCGCAGACCAAATCACGGCAATAAATGAATTGAATACGTAGGTCAATGTTGAGACTTGCTCTTTAACAAAGCTCCTAAATCATGATTTTCGATTTCAATCAAATATAATATTAATTTATGTTCATGAAATGTTAATGAAAAGACAATATAATGCAAGTGTATTTTTGAACATACATACATTATCAATGTACATACAACAGAAATCAAATATCTCTGAACATTTAAAAAATTGCAAATTATCTACAAAACAAGAAAAGAGTGAACTTAAGTTTAAAAGTAACAACAAAATAATTTTACCTATTTAACATTAAAGAATTAAAAATATTAATCACCACATAACAACGTCTCCAACAAACTAAAACTCTCAACATAACAAAAAACTGTCAGCTAGCCTTGCATTCATCAACAGAAGATATAAACCCATTTAACGGAAGAAACAAATATCCATTAAATTTCAAATACCGCATTTGGTCGAAGAACCTTCGAGAGTTATTCTAGGCTAGGAAAATTTAAATAGTCGCCCCACTCGCTCTCAGAACATTCTAGAGGAAATTTAAGCTAAGAAAATAGTTGCTCCACTCGCTCGAGTGAAACTCCTCGAGTTTCAGGAAGTCTAAAATAGAACAGAACCCAGCCAACTATTGTTATTCCAGCGTACAGCCAGAATGCACCATATCTGAAACAAGTAAACTTTTAGATTTGCCATTCAGGAACCTCTGATCACGAATAAATAAACAAAGTTAAAAATTTCTTCGAAAGGCAAGTCGTTGTTAAATTTGCTGAGACAGAACTTACTTAGTCAAGATTTTGGTGAGATCAAGGAATGTGAATGCAATAAGAAGATTGAACATCCAGTTTGTCATTGTGGAGAGGGAAAGAGCGTACCCTCTGACCCACATGGGATAAATCTCGGAATTTATTGTCCATGCTAGCGTTCCGATCCCTGATAATACATATAATACAGAAAAATTTAAATAATAATAATTCAAAAACCACAACTGCGTGGTTTAAGATCACAATATTTTGGAACGTGAAATCAGTTTGAAAAAGATTAAAGATCAAGTATTGTTGAGTAAGTAGCATTAACGGTACTTGATCAGGAGCTAGCTAAGCGGATAACGTTTAAGTGTAGCGAACCTGTAGCGAACACGGCAATGTAGAAGACCATGGTGGCGATGATAGTCCAGCTGTAGGGACTGTAACAAACTTCAGAAACTCTGTACTTCATGTCAGGCTCTGTACAGTTGTCAGTAATTGTCGGTTTTATGCACCGTCCTTCAGTACTCCTGATTAGTGGTTAAACTGAAGCTCTCAACGATTAGAGGATAATCTCTTGTCTTTGAGAAAACTCTTTAAATTAATCAAATCAGAATGTTCGCTGTCCCAGATACATAAAACTCACCGGTCAGTCGAACAGAAAACACAGTCAGGGTGAGCAACACAACTCCCACAGCTAGTGATGACGTCATCAGTGGGGCACGTGCTGTTGGCTTGGTTTACTGGAGCTGTTGACCTACTTATACTGTAGTAGGCACCACCAAGCAACAGAAGACCTGTCGATAAGAGAGGGGTTTCTTGTCAGTGATCAGTCCACCTTGATGATTATCTCCTAAATTTAGAAAAAGTCTAAATAATCTGAGGATCTGAGGATCATCTGAATTCTGAAAATCAAGTTTAAGAATTTAGATTTACCAACGATAGTTCCGATAACAGTTGAGAGAAGAAGCTTCCTTCGAGGAACTTTCTCAATAATTGCCATGGAAACCAAGGCAAATACAGCGTTGACAAAGGAAGGGATGCATGACAGCCATATGGCCAAGGAATCGTCAGATATTCCTGCCATTTGTATCATTGTCGTGCTGTAGTACATCACAGTGTTAATTCCGGCTAGTTGCTGAAATGCTTGAAGAGCACAGCCAATAGCTATCGCTCTTTTAACGGGAACACTGCGGTATATTTGCCGGACCATGTGGAGAAAACCGTTGCTGCTGTATTCAGTTTCTTTGTTTAGAGTTTCGCTTATCTCTCGAAGTTCTGCCGTAATGTCATTTTGACCGGTTATTTTAACTAAGGTAGCTTCTGCTTCTTTAAGTTTACCTTTTTGTACCTGAAATTATAGATGTTGCGTGTTCGGCCAATTGAAGCATTGAGGCAGTCAACGTATTATTAAATGGTACAAACGAAGCAAATTGAGAGAAATGGTACAGGTATTATTAAAGATTCAAAAATTTTACAAAATAAATGACTGACGGAGATACAACACTGAGGTGTGAAAGAACAGAATTATAATACTAACAAGAAATCTAGCACTTTCAGGAAGAAACAACATTCCCACTCCCATGATAACACTCGGGACGGTAGCTATACCCAGCATCCACCTCCACCCCTCATGCACGGTGCTGAACGCACCATCCACCAAGCTCGCTATAGCTTGTCCTGAACAAATACTTGCTCCGAACGCCGTAACCAGCTTGCCCCGGTATGCTGCCGGCGAAGACTCGGCTATGTAGGGTGGAACTACCATGGAGGCTAGTCCCACTCCCAGTCCCAGGACTGTTCGCCCAAGAATCAACATGATGAAGGATTTAGCCGTAAACAGCAGGACGGATCCCAGAGTGAAGAAGATCGAGGAAACTATGATTGAGGGTTTGCGCCCAAACCTGCTGGAGGTAAAGCCACCCAGAGCGGCCCCGACTGCAGCCGCTGCCACCGCTATTCCAACTATCCACTCTTGTTGACGGTCAGACAAGTGAAAATCATCCTGAAGAAAGAATATATATTGATAATCTCAATTTTGGAAGAGATCTCAAGAATTGAATGTGAATTCCCAAAAAAGGAGAATGTGAATTCTCAAGTATTGAACGTGAATTCAAGTTAAGAATACACGATGGATTTAACAGGCTAAAATCCCTTGCAAATATAATAGACTAGAACTGTAGGAAAAAACTCGATTTTAAGATAAAGCTGGCCAAACTTCAGTCGCCTTGCAGGCTCAGATCATACATATGTAATGACTAGTGAGGTCGCGTTTATTATAATCCATGTCTATCTATACTTTTACAATCAATTTAATGATCGAACGTAACAGAAGCATGCCTGTAAATACCCATTCTCAAATTTCACAGTTCCCCAAACACTTACACTCGAGAAGCTCTCTTTTACACTGTTTCTGATAGTGGACCAGCCAATTTGCTCTGCACCGTCCAATAAGAAACTAAAATAATAATCTGATGAAAAATACTTATTATAAGGATGACGAAAAACCTACCCACCTTGAGCTTGATGAGAGCCCCACTGACAACGCCAGTATCGTACCCGAAGAGGAAGCCCCCGATGGTAGACACTCCACAGAGGAGCACTACAAACGGGGTAAGTTTAGGTTTACTGGAGGAGGGGTTGAGGAGAGGAGCCTCGTCTGTGAGGGAGTCGTTGACGGAACTTGCGTCTGAACCCTGGTTGTCTGGTTCCATGTTGGGGATGTGAGGGAGGTTGTCACCAGGATATCGTGAAGGGAGCTCGACATGGTGATGTTACAACCGTCATCCTTCCTGGTGGCAATGGGATTGTAAAATTAGCTTGACTTCAAGACTTCATTATCTTTATTTTGTTTTCGCTTAAAAATTGATTCGAAACCGAATGTTTTGCTTGGTTAGGACATTTTGCTTGAAGAGACTTTATAAACCGGTATTCTACAAGCAAATTCCAGGTCTAAATTGTCAATTAGTCGATTTAAAATGACTTGTACAATCTGATCCCTTACATAAAATCAATAAATTTATTTTCTTAAAAACTATTATTATTAAAATGATTCACAAAATACTTAGTTCCAAGACTACAATGAAAAACTACAACTACAATGACAAACTCGGGCACTTAATCCTTTTAAAAAATAATTAGAAAATTGGTTTCTGAGTTTTTACTCATAAGACTAAACGTCTTCAAAAGTTTAAAGCGTAATAAACTAATAATTCAGTAACTTATTATCCAATTTGAGTGATTTGGATTGTGCCAGTCAATTTAGTTCAAAGATTCATAAATGATTGGAAGATGAGATAAAGCTTACATAAAATTTTCATGATTTCTAAAAAATTCACAGATCACGTACGGTATAAAATTTTGACATAAATGTCCACGTAAAAAGATCAACAGCATTATTCAAAGTTCATCACAGGGAATTACACACATTAAGCTTTATAAGCTCCTTAATAAATTAATATAGTCGTGTGGTGTTTAAAAAAACAAGAGAAAAATCTGATTTCTGCGTCAAGCACCTTCTGTAGTTTCTTTGATATCATCAGACTACAAACGTACAGACAATAAACCGAAACGATGCAACACTGCGGAGTCCTGATTACTGCGGAGGGTGGTGTCCCATATACTGCTTCCCAAGAACCCAGCCTATCATTTCTATCCTGTCACTCCCAAAGAACTTCTCTCTTCTTCCCGTACTTGGGTTGGTTACCGTTATCCAGGGAGCGCCAAAACACTTCGATTCCAAAGCTTCGGAAGTATTGTCTATCAGCTGCTGCCGGGCTTCATCACCACGACTGAACTGCAGGAGTCTGTCTACATCCGGGATTTGGGCAGCTTCTGCAAACTTGATGATGTTGTCTTTGTCAGTGATGTCCACGTCCTGGGAATACAGTCCCAACCAAGACTGTCTGGTCAGTTCTTCCAGGTGTTCCGGGTACAAGATCTGGCAGGCTGCCAATGTTTTCAGAGTCGGCAGAGATCCTCTGATAAAAACGGTCTGAGCGAAATTAGCTAGGGGTTTGTAAGGAAGATCCATCATTTCCGATACTCTCTGAACATCTCGAGCTAACATGGATCCCTTAGAAGGGTTCATACCGGGAGGAGTGTTGCCGCTGCTACCCATTATTTTTCCCAAATTCATTGGCTTCAACTGTAGGTCTAAATCCCATGGTTTCTGGTATCGACAGAGGGCTTCGAACCCAAACCAAGCATATGGAGACAGAATGTCGTAATAAAACTTAATAGGAGTTCTTACTGCCATAATACAGGCAGACTGCAAATTTATATATTAAATTAGTCATAAAGTTGAAATGATTTGCAATTATCACAAAACCGTGGAATTAATAGATCGAAGAATGTTTGCAGTTAATAATTTCAGGTCATGGGAAATTAGAATTGTATTTGTATTTGTATTTGTTACACCTGTACCCAGGCTTTTACAGTTATACTGAAGGGGCTCCTGGAAGATTCTAGANCTTTTAACGGAGACCCTCCTCATTTAACCCTCAATCACGTTTCCCGGTCATTCGGCTGAGTCGACCGAAGAAGATTGCATAGGCAAATGCCCTTAGCGCACTCCTCTAGGATTGGCGGATCTGGGAATTGAACCCCCGATCTTCTGCATAGAAAGTCGGGGTAGATACCACTACACCACCAACCCATAAAATCTTTGTTACTATTTATTATAAACTTATCAAGATTTTAACAGGAGATTGCCACAGTTTACAAGTTAATTATACCTGAAGTCAGAACTATGTTTTTTCGACCCGTGCTATTCTAAGCAATGTCAAATAAAACGCATTACTTGTATTCAAATATTTTACGTCATCAATTAGTACAGATGATCATTTATCGTTGATATATAATGACAAAGGGAAAGGACACAATTTACCAACGTATAAATTCGATAAGACATCGTAAGATCCGACCATAAAGATGTGCGATAGGTACTCTTAAAACGTTGTATATATTCTAATAAAGCTGTATCAAAAACGATACAAAGGAGCCAGCCTTTAAGCCAAATTTTACAAATAGAGCCGTCCACAACTAACAATACAATATCCTCTGTTGGACAACGTTTAAACCTACAATATCAAATCCCGAACACAAGTTTATTTCTTCTCGTCCAAACTCTGATAGTACATCTGACTGACGTCTGTTTGGGACACCTTGATCCAACCATCCTCCTTCATGTGATAGAGATTGACAACACCGCCGGACATTGCGTCTCTGTGTGCGGCGTGCATGATGGCTTTCCGACCCAGGTCATAGGCCTCCTCCACAGACATCTCGTAACGATAACCTGGGGAGTTGGGATTAGGAGTCAACTCTGCTTGGAGCTGTTGGAGTTTGGAGTAATCAGATCTACCGTATTACAACCACAACTTACAAACAAAACAGTAGGGAACCGCACTGGGGACCGCTCATATCTACACTTCGCTCATAAAATCGCTCATTTATTTAGTTATTCCCATAAATATAGGATATAAGAACATCATACTTACCAGTATCCATAACACCATAAGCGTAAGTAGATCCAGAGCCGACACTGAACATGTAGTTTGTGGTTCTCTGTCCGTCACTGTCTACATAGTACAGTCCTGGTCCCCTCTTGTCCCAGCCGCACACCATCGTACCCATAGACAGCCCCATCCCTGGTAATCAAACATATTGAATAAGGCAAAAATATGATCTGAAATTCGAACGAAGAAATAGGGCCACGGTACACTGTATAGATACATGGCCATTGCCCAGCCGCAGCTATTATCAATATGCCCGTGCTTGTGGGCCTTGAAATTTACTTGATCGCATCTAACATAAGATGTTTTTAAATTTTAAAATTCGACAAATCGACAATCTTAAATCACATGATGTACATTTAAGGATAAGTGTGTTCAATTGAGCGTGTGATGTGAGGCGTGACCTTGAGGATTTGAGCACTTTATTTCATCTCGAGATCTGTCTAATCGATTTAAAGCCATTAGCACAGATCATGCAAGCCACATTGAAATCTACTTGACCTAGTTTATAGCTGAAGAAATCTCAGATCCTTCTTGTTGGCCAATATGCTTTATGTCATAATGAAAAGTTTAAATCTTGAAGATAACACAAATGCACTTTTTCCGTCTAAAAAATTTCAAAATTTCTAGCGAGAAATACATCCAGATTCCAGAATTGAAATTGGGAAAGCTCCTTACCTTTGTACTGATAGACCATGTTAGAAAGTATCTTGCTCGCAGCGGCCACGCTGATACGCTCTCGGTTCCTCAGCTGATAAATCCGACATTGCTTGGCCAGGAGTCTCTCCCAGAAGGAACAGTCAGCTGCACCTCCCGCCATGGTCCCCAGTAGGTACGGGTTTATTTCTATCACCTGGAGTAGGTGATATTTGTTAGAGTCAAGTCACCTGGAGTAGGTGATGTTTGTTAGAGTCAAGTCACCTGGAGTAGGTGATGTTTGTTAGAGTCATATCACATGGAGTAGGTGATATTAGTTAGAGTCAAGTCACCTGAAGTAGGTGACGTTTGTTAGAGTCAAGCGAACAGTAAAAATCTCATCCAAACAAAATCTCAAATTTCGATTTAGAAGAAAGAAATAGACCTTCTTGACAGTTTGGGAAGCGATATAACTGCCAGCGGTAGCACGGGAGTCTACGGCTATGATAACTCCTTCCTTAAACTTGAACCCCAAAGTAGTTGTACCGGTGTGGAACTTTATCCTGAGAGATCATTTATCACATTTTGGGTGATCAATTCAAAACCTATGGTCATTGGATTATGAGAATATCCTTTTTAAGCGTTTTGAAAGTTATTTTGGTCTCTGGGCCTGTTTTTGTCCTATTCTTAGCAAGGACAAACCCAGATCAGGTAAAATGCGATGAGACATGACAACTTGTTACGCTAAGTCAATCAGCATGATTTTCTACCCAGATGTCTCAATGTTCGATCTTAAAGCAGGTGCAATATTGATTACTATATTAGGAAGATTCTGAGACCTTCGGCCTCGAAATGTTTTACTTCTGAGTTACAGAAAAGTTACATCTAAATACGAAAATTAGGAAACATTTAAGGTGGTATGATTATTAAAGATCTTCGCATTTATGTATGTTTGATTTTCTTTCTACCTGTTAAAACACATACATACTCTAATATTCCACTTCACTTCCTAATGAAGATTGAGGTGCACAACAGTCAACACGAAACACATTGTTGTAAATTAGTGTCAGTTGAGAAACAAGTGTAACGAAGTTGTAAATAAGAAATGAGTACTCTGTGTACAAGTACACTAGGCCTAGTTAGGTATAATAGTGTATACATGTATCATGTGTGAGATGTGGTGTAACGAGTGTACCAAATAAAGTGTACAAGTACACAAGGCCTAGTTAGGTATAGTGTATAGATGTGTGAAATGCGGTGTAACGAGTGTATCTTGGGGACTAGGGTAACATGATCTGTTGTTAAAAAGTTTACTTTGTCGTTGTGTCGTGAGAAAGGGAGAAAGAGGACTCTCTTATTCTCATGGTAGCGGGAGGCGGGAGAAAAGTAGAGAATTACTGTAACAAGACAGGTGGTATGTTTTGTTGTACTGTTTTACTGTTGTAGTGTAGTTAACAGCTGTACTTACGGAACAGTTTTTAAACTTTTGAGAGGGTTTAAAAGTAGACGATGAGTATGCGAATTTCAACAGCCATGTTTAAGGGATTCTAAGAGCTAAGGATGCGTATTAAAGTAACATGGTGTCCGGTTCACATTATCACTACTCAGATAGTCTATAGATAACAGATTTATAAAAGAGAAGTATTTGCATTAAACGGATTAAAATCACCGAAAAAGACTTATTTCACTGTATCTATCTAGAGTCAGCACAGAACACCCTCCTATCACACGTACCTCACTATACTACCGATAAATGTACCCCACTATATAACTATCACATGTACCCTACCATATTTCCAACAAGAAACTTCCTAGCTTACCTGTTATCAGCAGAAGTGGATTTCTGGAACTCCTCCACGAAAGTGGCGGGGTCAGTGTGAGGAAGAAACTCGAAACTGTCCTCGTCCGAAGTTACTTCTCTCCCGGGGCTGAGGAGACTCCCACAATCCATTGTCCGGTACGCTGCTGCTAGGGCTGCCATTCTACATGAGGTGTCCGGGTTAGCAGATCGGTTGTTTATTTGTAAAGGTTTGAGCAGCCTTCCGCGCCGGGCCCTGTCATACTATAATTTACAGGTATTGCACAACAGTATGCTTTATATTCATGAAGTTGTCCAGATATTCATAACAATACGTAAATTAGAGAAATAAGAATTTCTAATATTTATATACGTAATAAATTAGAAGTGTAAAAATATAATTTAAAGACTTAATTACTCAATATATAATGCCCAAAATATTCGAGTAAACCTTTAAGAACTAAAAACCATTACCGAGAACTCCCTGAACCATTTAAGAAAAGTAAAATAACCAGGAAACTCGGCAAAACACTATGAGAGACTATTGTCTGTACTTGTGTCCAAATATTGAAGGTCGAGGATAACGAATGTCGGGTTGAGACTTGGGGACCCAGAGTTTCTCGTTCCGTGTCGTGTCGCTCCTTCGGGGCCGCAAGTGTCTGGAGCTCATCATGTGTCTCTTCTGTTTCTTCTGTTCACGGTACTCCAGACGGAGCGGCTCAAAGTGAGGAATCTCCAGATCTGGAGAGGGTGTTGTTAAGGTATTGTAACAACACCTTAAGGTGTTTTAAGATGTTGTTAGGATAATCTTAAGGTGTTGTTAAGGTGACGGGTGGTGTAAGAGTGTCGTCGGATTGAAATTGGGATTTAATCAGTGCTGTAAAACTGATTATTATTAGAAAAACTTGTAACTTTGTAAACTCACTGGACTCAGGGTCTACTAGAGGGGAGGGTATGGGATCTTGCAGTTCTGTCTGATCCGGAGTGAGATCCCGGACCGAGTGTAACGTTCCCTTCCGGTCCGGATCATCCCGGACTTGGTAGCTGATAACTTTGACGGACTCTAACCAGGGAGAGTACATCTGAATAAGGTTTTCTACTCCGTAACCTGATGGAACAATTAGTCAGATCATCAGATGTCACATGTTTAGATAGCGAAATGTTACGTAACAAAGCACAAGTAGTGACTCTAATAATAATAATAATAATAAGTAAACATTTAATTAATCGCTTTAAAGCTAAAACGGGTTCAACATCTTTTTAAGATCTAACCACAGCCATCAAAAGCGATGCTTACGTTGGTATCACATAAATACAAGTAAATATTTGTAACAGAGACTTGAAAATTGAAAACAATCCATATCAAATGCTAAAATTATTAGGTTGTTCCAAATGCTTTAATGAATAGATGAGACTTCAGTTTTTTCTTAAATACTAACATATTATTGCAAGTTCTAATATCATATGGAAGACAATTCCATACTGCAGGACCACAGAAACTAAAACATCTCTCAGTTCTT
>JH154139.1:51559-64255 GCA_000226015.1 Mnemiopsis leidyi | reverse complement strand
ACTAGAAGAGCCACTACTATCACCGCTACTATGAACTATACCTGAACTAGAAGAATCACTACTATCACTGCTACAATAAACTATACCTGAACTAGAAGAATCACTACTATCACTGCTACTATAAACTATACCTGAACTAGAAGAGTCACTACTATCACCGCTACTATAAACTATACCTGAACTAGAAGAATCACTACTATCACTGCTACTATGAACTATACCTGAACTAGAAGAGCCACTACTATCACTGCTACTATAAACTATACCTGAACTAGAAGAGTCACTACTATCACCGCTACTATGAACTATACCTGAACTAGAAGAATCACTACTATCACTGCTACTATAAACTATACCTGAACTAGAAGAATCACTACTATCACTGCTACTATAAACTATACCTGAACTAGAAGAGTCACTACTATCACTGCTACTACTGTCAGAGCTGCTGGCACTGGAACTCCCACTTGAGTCAGAGTCGCTCTCTGAACTGCTTTCAGAGGACGCCTCAGACGACGAGCTGTGAACAATAACGGACTTCTTTTGTGGCTTTTCTTGTTTTTTGTCTACAGGTCGTTTTTCTACTGTTCTTTCTTGTTGGTCACTCGAGGAGGCTTCTGATTCAGAGCTGATTTCCGAAGAATCGTCATCTTTTAGCACCTGTGTAGCACCAGTAAAGTTTACATAAAGTGAGACTTTAACTACTGATCTATATTAAGTGTTAACCTTTAACTTAATTTTTTCGATGAATTATATTAGGTGGTTTGATATTCTTCGCAGTCAATTATAGTCGTGCTTCAAATACAAAATCTACTAATACATTATTAACATGATCTCTAACCAGATCCTGTATCTAATATAAATAGCAGGAACCTGGAACACATTACACCAACCTCGACATCGGCACTTTTCTCACTACGATCCACCTCGATAGTCAAAGTCTCAATCAGGGGTTTTCCCAGCTTGTACTCCTCTTTTATCTGGTTTACATCTATCTTCCCTTTGTTAAGGTGTCTCCGTAAATCTGGAGGTTTTCGTTCGTTGCTCTTTTTCACCTCCAGGTTTGTTTTCTTCTCTTCCGGCTCCCTTCTTTGGTTGTGCTTCGATTTTCGGTATTTGCTAATAGAGACCGGTGTTAGATTTTACTGATTTGATACCTTAAATTCAACTTTTTTACAAAAGCACGAATCTCTCAGGTTCTAAAACATTTGATAGGCTAGTCAGATCATAGTTGGTAACTTGAAATACCCACTTGTTCTGATTTAGGAAAGGAGCGTTAGGGTTGCCGTACAGACTGTAATATCGGCTGTTTTTATAAGCTCCCCTTCTCTTCACATCACCTGGTAGTTAATTTAAATAGGTAATCTAAATATATCTACAATATATCTACAATATACGAATTGCTGTTTTAAAATGATTCAAAATTTACAGAAATATAGAAGGAAACGAAAAATGATGGTGTACAGTAAAAGCAACCAACCGGTATTAGCGAATCTCATAAAAAGGAGATGAGCTTTAGGGTCGTCTTTGATGGCCAATCTCCATATTCCTTCATACTCGTCCTTTGGAGGACGATCCAAAGTACCCGGGATCAAGTAAAATTCATCCTCTGTGGGGGAGATTGGGGGAATTTTTGCAGTTCATTCTTTTTGTAACATGTTATCGATCCTCTATAAATATCGTGTTGATATGGATATAGGTACCAGATTTAAAAATGAACGCAAATGAATGAAAAAAAAGATAATATGCTATTTATGTACTAAAAAAACGTAAAATTTTAAGACAACAAACCATCCTTTTCCCTCCGTCTGAGTTCTGCCTTCTTCTCCTCCAACTCCTCAGGCGTGAACTTCTTACTGAGACTACGTAACGCTCGTTTAACACTGTGTACATCAGACCACACTACGTTACCTGCGTCGATACAGCCTTGTCAGCTTCACGAATAACAGTATACTGATACAGAATTAAGACTGATACAGAATAAAGACTTGTAAGGAACAGTCCGATAGTTTTCTCTACACCGTCCTCAAGTAAGAAATACTTTTGGATTTTATAGAAATTTCTGCATTACAATATGCTCAGCTCTAGCAACACTTCACTGAGCTGCACTTACAATGAGTGTCATCAATCCACTCGATATGATGAGGTGAGTAATCTGCGAAGTATTGCAGGATATCGTCAGTGCTGAGGTCATCAGTGCCGTAAAGATGTATTGCTTCTGGTCGATTTTCGAACATTGGACCTCGACCTGGCTTCTCTTCTCTGTAACACAAGCCATTTAAACAGGACAGTTTATTTTGTAATATAAATCAAGCATTAATTTCATGATTAAGTCAAAGAAGGCGTGTTTGGTTATCACATCTAGATGATTTAAACTCACTCGCTTTCATCTTCATTTGATAGCTTGGACTCGTCCAATTTGCTTTTTTCCACTTTTTCATACTTCCCAAACCTCTGCATTCTCATCTGACGGCGGTACTTGGCCTCTTTTGACGTTGGATCGAAACCAGTTACAAATTCGCCTGAAGTCCGACAGGAAGTTGTAATGCATAAATCACATACAGTGTGTAACAGACTACAATATTCTAGATTTAGTAAGCAATAAACATGCCTAAGCTACGTAAATTATGCATGTTCGTGAAATAATTAGATGTGAAAGTAAAAAAGTAGCAATAGCATACCAGCTTTGTTAAGATAAACTTTTGGCTCCAGTTTCGACTCCACAATTTTAGGAGCCTCAATTCTCTGTCTCTTTGATTTTCTCGTAGGGCTGGCAGTGGAATTAGATTCAATTGGAAGGGTTTCTACCGGTTTTCTTGCTTTTACAGGACTTTGTATGGGAGAGAATGCTCTCTTCTTGGCAACATTCTCAAGGGCCACTACGTTTTCTTCTAGATCACCATCGTCTGGTTTGGGACTGTTGTTGTCCTGCATGGAATAATCGTCAAACAAGCGACATGCAATGAAAATATCTTTACAATACAATTTTTATTGTATAATGAACAGGTTTTCTTCAAGTTTCGATAAATTTAAACTGTGCATAGAATAAGGCATTGCACCTGTCCATAGATTGCGGATTATGAAAATACGCTCTGGCGTATTGTCCATAGATTGCGGATTATGAAAATACGCTCTGGCGTATTGAAAAACCCTATGATTTAGCTAAATGATTTAGCTAAAATAGCAGCAGATGTTTACCTGTACAACAGCCTTTGTGTCATTGGGGTCTTCCTTGACGGTTATCATTTGCATGATGTTCCTGACCTGCTCTTCTTCCTCCGAATCAGGATAATCTGGCAATTCGGCTAGAATGTCTGCCGCTCGAGGCAGTGGTTCCAGCTTGAAGTCAGGGTCAAAGTCAGACTCTTCTGTGTCACCATCTCTCTGTTGTCCTGTGTCTTCGGTTTCACTCATGCTTAGAAAAGTTATATATAAGTTAACAGAGAAGTTATATATAACCTATAAGGGTATGGTAGTGGAGAGACAATGAGAGAAATAAAACCAGCAAGTAAGATAATAATACTCAAAAAAAGAGAAAAATAAAAATCATGCAGAGGAAGTTGCTAACCTTCCCCTGCCCTTCCCCTTGTTAATGAATAAGAATAACATTTGATTCAACTTTACTTTGTTTATGTCACTTAACTGCATAATTTTGAAGATTAACAAAACGGCATTACATTGCTACATAAATCAGCTGCAATAAAATCTGTAGTATGAATATCATGCCAATTGCCACACACCAATACCAAACAATAATTGGAGATAAAAGTAAATAACAGATGACTTATAACATAGAACTACAATTCAATACCATGGTTAGACCATGCAGCAGTCCCTTTTAAGGATGAAAACCAATACCAATGCATTACTTTGTAAAAATAATACACAACCTAAATTTTGTAAACTTCTTTACAGACTGTAAAATTTCGGATTTCCTGAGAAGTTTTAATGATATCAGTTGAGTGGCTTCATCATTTGCATTTAGAGCTAATAAATAGAAATGCTGCACCTTTCTTTTGTGTATTTCAGGATATTTCTTGGTGGATTGAAGGCTCACAGTCAAATCATTTGAAGACTTATTAAGAAGGATCTGCATGCATAAAGTATGATCTCCGAGTTGACAGGTGGGAATTTGACAAGCAAATTCCCCGGAACTAATCATTCCATTATTTCTGATTGAGTTCTGAAGGGCAAATTTACTCAGCTTAACAGATACAAGAATTGAATCTTTATTGCCACTTTTCGAAACAACAGGAACAGAAATTGGCAAAGCAGATTTGAAAATGGATTTTAAGTCTTTGATAAAATGAGCTGAAATGTGACTATGTTCAAATGCACAGATAAGTGGCTGATAAAATATTTCTTGAAAACTTGAATTGCCTAGAATAATCCAAGTGAAAAAGAGGTCAATGCACAGATAAATGAAATCTGTCTTTGAAGTTAATAAGTTGTACTTTTTAAATTCATCCATTTTTTCTTTGCAGTATCCAGTTCTAATGAACTTCGTCAGCTTGGAAAATGAAAAGTTTTGCCAATTTCTGCTGGCAAATACCTCATGATATCCTTCATTTGTATTTTGCAGAGGATAAGGAGTTTCTTCGTTTTGAAGATTAATTTTTTCATATCTTACAGAAGTAGGATCGTTTTGGAAAATTACTTTTAAAACAAAATATGGATACTGCTTGCAGATTTTAACTATCTCTTCTTTGGTCAGAACTTTTATGGAAATGTAACTGTCAACATACATATTAATGTCAAGAGTTATCAGATATACATGAAGAATCTTGTTTGAATGAATGTCACACGAAGAAGGTTGAGGAACCACTCTATATGAATCATTAGGTTCTTTCTTGAGCAACACAAATAAGCTCAACTTGTGACCTACAACCTTGCATGAATTTAATTTGCAATCCTGGCCATCAAGATATATACAACCATTGTTTTTAAGTTTATTCACAACAAAATCTTGATTTAAGACACCTGAAGAGATTGTAAACACGTTATCTTTAAGACCGTTGTCATCATAATAATTTGGAGAGACATTTCCCATGTTACAAAGTACCTCATTTACATCACAAAGGAATTCCCTGCATACCAATCCACTTTCAAAACTAGTGAAGAGTGTATCGTAACAAGCACTGCTTAGCTTATAGTTTTTCAGAAACACCCAAGTCAAAGCAATATCAATTATCAAGTATTTATAAGAACTGTTGTTAATGACAGACTTAGTTAGGAATACAACTTCCTTAAAAGTAAGACAGACCAAGTTTTTCCGATCTTCTGTAGCAAGCTTAAGAAAGTCTTGGTTTTTGACACCTTGAAGACTGTCATAACTTTTGCATACTTTAGACTGTTTGTCAACAAAACCTTTTTTCGACAGGGGTTTGTGTAAATTAGTGTCTGTATCATCATCAATTTTGGAGCAACTAATGTTATCAATACAGCTAGCAGCCTGAGGAAGTTTCGAGACACGAGCATACTTATTCTTAATCAAGTTTAGCTGAACAGCATCTAATGGTTCTGATACTTTTTTCAACATTTTTGCATAGAACATACAAACCATTTCATGACTTGGCAGCATCAGTGGAATTAAGGAATCATGGGATGAACTTTCATCTCTTATCAAAGGAAGCATTACAGGAACACTTTCATCAGCTGTTACATATTGAACAATCTCACATGAATATTTCAATACAAGTGTTTTGTACCAACTTTCTCTCTTAGGCCTACACCACTTGGGTAATACTTTAACATATTCACTGACATTACATACTTGTTCCAGGAAAGACTTTTCACATTCTTTAAGCAATGATTCAATTTTGTAGACATTTGCAAATTGGTGTACACTTGGTACTTGCTCCAGAGAGATATTCACTGTATCTCCATAGATGAATTGCAGACACAGTTGAACTATTTCATCAATACCTGGTAGGTGTAGACTTTCATCTAAAATAATCTCCTCAATTCCAGAATAAATTATCTCTTCCAAAACTGAACTGTGTAAAACAAGAAGCACAGAGTTAACAAAAAATCTGGAGTTGTTTACTCTCAAACAGACGACATGGGGGAGATCAAATGAAGTGAAAAACTTGATTATATTCTTTTGCAAGGGAAGCGTGATTGAAGAAGATGCAACCGTTTTCTTACAGTCATACTGTACATTTTGCTCTGAAATACCCATCATGGGATTCTGCTTTATTTCGTGCTGCTGTTACACTGCCGTCTGCTGTTACACTGCCTTTGTGATGTGCAACAGGCGACTGTTGCTGTGCTATTGAATTGATATATTTTACATTCTGATTGCTGTCAAAAATACGAATTAATGTTTTATCTGAAAATTAAAATCATTGTTTTGTTTGAGTTGGCAGCTTTGACGACTGTCTCAAAGAATTTTGTAGGACTGTGTTGGTCCTCAAAACTTGCTAATGTAATAAGTAGTGAATAAGTAATAAGAAAGCACCCCACTAATAAGCATGTAGGCACAAGCTTACAAAACATTAATAGCCAAACTTATTTGCTTACCTTACAAGACATTTTTATGGCGGGCCAATTTGCGACGACCGAAATTTTGGCAGTCCGAAAATATGGCGAAATTGAACAAAAGCCGTCGCATTTCGGACGTCACAGAAAATAAGGGTATTTTTCATCATTTTGTTTTGACATAATTTTCTAAAAATCTGTAAGATATGTTGAAACAAAATGGAACTTATAAATCGATTTCTTCATCTATCGCTAAGGGGTCCGGCTCGACTCTTTTAGTTCCACGCTGTTCTCCAGTTTACTCCCTAAAGGAATATTTCCGACGGTTACCAACTGTGGGACAAGCAAACCTCTCCCGTCCTTTGTCCGCTTCACGGCACACGCATACCGATCATGTTGAAGAGACACATCGTTAGTCTCCCGATGGAAAGTAACCTTTCACTTGAGTAATAAGATGATTATTGATTAGTGCTGGTTTTAGTAATTGTAATTGTAATTGTAATTATAATATTTTGCATCACAATATAATTTCAAGACTAAATAATTTATCAATATAAAGAAGCTGCTCTAAAATCTAAATTTTACTCTACTGATCAATGACAGTATATCTGCATCACATGACTTATTAAGTTTGATATTAAATTGTTTATCTTGACTTAGTCTCTTATAAGACGCTTATGTCAGCACTTAACTGTAATTTTCTTGTAAATTTAAAACGTATTACTTGATATTCGATCCATCATGGAATATTTTGTTTATTTGCCCCATCATCATATCATTAACTTTTCATGAACAAAATGAATCGATGAAGCCACAATTATTGGAAAATGCTAAAATAATGCGACGGATTCTATTACGACGACCGTAATTTTGGCGGTCCGAAAATATGGCGAAATTTCGGGAAAACCGTCACATTTCGTACGTTATAAAAATATCTTGTAAGGTAATCAAGCCACATCTCGAATAGTGTGTTCAGCTTGGTGCTCAGCATGGAAACTGGTCTTTGATAGTGAGGATTGAGAGCATCCAGAGAGGCTTTACTTGGACGATCGAAGGGGTAGGCCTTCCTCCCTACTTTGAGTGACTCTGAGTAACTACAAATACTATGGCTGACTACTCTTTCTAAGAGACGTTAGAGAGGAGACCAGATTGAGGTTTATTAAGCTCGCCAAGGTTTATCCCACTTAACTAGAGTCTTAAGATTTAGTAGATCAGGAGTTAATTAGGTATGTAAGCCTAGAAAGATTAAAGTTTCCAAGATTAATCGTATCTGTAGAAATGATAGCAAAGTGTCTTTTTGAAAGACAAAGCCACACAATTAATGCCGACAAGCAAATGGGCTGGTTTCCTTTGCACTTACGGCCGCGGCGACAAACACATCTTAATTGTTGACTGTATTGTTAATGATATATTACTCTAGTACTTGCAACTTGTTTGGAAAATTTACCTAAATCTCAAGGAGTACAATGGATGGAGAAAACTGCAATTTATACACTCAAAAGTTAGTTTGTATTGTATTTGCATTTTTCACCGGCGGGTCGGGTAACACCTCGACAAACCTGAACCCACCTCCTTTTACGGTTCTAGTGAAGGGCCAGGGAACTGAAAGTATCCCTTTAGATTTAAATTGTCCACCATTCGACGAAATCATAGCCGTTTATTGGCAGAAAGCAGCAAAGCTAAAGCTGCGAGCCGCGCGCGAGTCGTGTAAGACCTCGACAAGTCTTTGACAAAATTAAATTTTTCTATGTTCTACTTGCTCTGACTAGAGCCCTTATGCGCGCGTAGCGTGCGTAAGCACTTTGTTGTACAGCAGTGCGCACCCTCCTGTCATTTCATTTGAATTGCTTCTAATGACAAAGGTCGGACAAAGTCAGACAAAATGTAAATAAAGGGCAAGGAAATATAATATATTACGGATGTTTTAATAATTAATTCAACAACCACTACTTATATTAAGTATTGCCTTGCTTTGCTGCCGCTTTGTGGTAGCATGTCAGAAAACGTTTGTACAGCAGCGCGCATCCTCCCGTCATCTTATATTGTTATTTTAATTTTATTCTTGCTTCGAATGAAGGTCGGAAAAAGTCAAACAATTGCAAGGCAATGTCCGACAAACTAAATATAAATAATTTGAGTTTGATAAGGAAGCTAAGGAAGGCTAATAACAAACTAAAATTGGTGCTTACACCAGAGATGGTTTAACAGCCGCCGCGCGCGGCGTAAGTTGTTAAGGTGTCATCCGACTCGCGCGCGGCTCGTTGTAGGTTGATAACCTAGTACTGTCGCGGCCATCACGCGCTCTCACGCCCGTTGAGCGGCTCGCAGCTTTAATGTTTAAGCTTACTGCTCTCGTTAAATAGTTAGATTAACGGGCGATGCGCGTCCACGAGGAGCAGGTGTGACGCGCGCGAAGCGATGACGGTAGGTTGTAAGCCTACAAATAGTTAGACGGATATCATCTCGTCAAGGTGCAGGCGCCTGGTTAGGTGAAGGCTAGGAATCAGATACCCAGGCCAGACTTAAGTTTGATTCAGCTTTCGCTTAGAAAATCTTAATCGTCTTGGTCATCTTTCTGTGCTGGAGCACAAACAAACATTTACGGGAAATCTACCCTTTGGCAGCCTTTCTGGTAATTATTAGTTAATTTAATCGCTAAATTGCATTTTGCAAATTGTATTCGTCATGGTTCTTGGATTAACGAAATTATATCCGTCTACAGTTCTACCGAAACGATTTACCTGCGTGAGTTGGGTATCACCGCGACAATTCTTGGAAATAACAGAGCAACTGTTGACCCTAACTCACCATTTATAACTGGACCTGGAGCACTTAAAATCCCTATCCATACTTGTAGGTTGATAACCTACTGTCGCGGCCATCACGCGCTGTCACGCATTTCTGGCCTAGAAGAAATTCTAGACGCGCATCGCCCGTTGATATCCATACCAGCAGGAAACCTTTCAGTAAGTCAGAATCTGTTGCACCAAATGTAAGCTCAAGGAAGCCACTTCCTTCACTTACAACTTACCAGCATGGCAAACACAGACAAAAGAACAACTGTCCGTTATCCAATCTTTTGGATGTCCCCAAGCATGTAGTGAAGGTACAACAGGGTGGGAGAAATGAATAGTGTTCTCTTCCTTCAACAGCCTTCACATTTCCAGTTTTGGCCGAGGGATTCGGGAAGTGGCTCAATCCCCGATTATGACTAGGAGCTTAATTCGAATTATATGAAATTCAATTTACTTAGTCTTACACTTAATAAAGTAGCCGAGTAGAATTTGATTTAGATTTTTTCAGCCGGTGATGGTCCCCTAACTGCCAGAGGCAGACCAAGCGATGTTGTTACATGGTACTCACTTGGGTTTTGTAAACCAAATAGTTTGAGCTGTGAAAACAGGATGCTGTGATGTGAGCTGTGAAAGCAGAGTAGTGTTATGGCATCTGAGACAACGGCTGAGAAAAAGAGTGATGTCAAGAAGTTAGTCTAACTGTGAACAACATAGGACCGATTGCGCACCAGCATATAAAATGGGTCCTGTTGGCGTGCGATGGGTCCTGTAAAACGTCCTATGTTCACAGTAAGTTTATCTTATATGTCTGGAGAACAGCAACCATTTACAACACACACACACACACACTAGCTAGCAGAAGAATAAATCTGGTAGTTTCGAACATTCCCCACCTCTCAAATGCCAGGGCAGGAACTATGACATCAAAAACGATACTTCTGAAATTGAAATTTTAGGTGGAGGGTCCATTATTTATTACAAGAATTACATTAACATCAGTGTTTATGAGTGTTTTGATAAAGCCCCTGACTCAGTCCTAACATCTGTAGGAATGTATGTTTAGCATGTATTTACAGGTCACCCTCTTTGAGTAATGGACAAAATGACAATCTGTCCATGAAGAAATGACAATTTGCCATGAAGATAATGAGTTTGGGACTGTTATGATTGGTGATTATAACTTGCCAATTGTTTCTTGGAAAAATGCAGGGGTGGCTTGTGTCATGTGTGGGTATGTGGGTACTCAGATGTACCAACGGAACTTGAAAACCGTTACCATTAACTTTTATTAATAAAAAGTCTCAGCCGTAATTAATTTATTGCGTTCGAATATCATTGCGCTAATGCGGGAACCTGCAGCAATACTGACCTCAAAATCGGATTACGAATCGAGTGTTACTGGCGTGGGTACCGAAAATACTTTTTATGCAATTTTTGTATATATTGGTAATTAAACCAGACAAACAACATTTTGTTTTTAATTAATTTTTTAATCATCTTCAGGATTTGTAGTAATTTTTACAGTTTTGAAGCCTCTTAGTTTTATATTTTTAAAAAATAATTTTGATTACATGTGATGATGTATGTCATTATGTTATATTCTATATTCTATATATAAACTGATTTTTTTGTTTAAGATTATTATTATTTGCTGGGACCTGATCCTGCGGTTGGTTCATATTATCAGACTCCCTCTTCCTTCTATCGTCTTCCACTTCCTCTCTTCTCTCTTTCCTCTTCAAATATTTCCTCTTCCCTCTTACCTTGTCCCTCTTCCCTTTCCCTTTTACATTGATCCTTTTCCAATTGTCCCTCTCTCTTTGTACATATCATGCTACCTAAAAATTCTGTCTCATTAAACAAGTGCCTTATTAGTGACTAAGAGCGGTGGAATAAACTATAAAGTTAGTTATTAATATGAAGTCTAATCGCAATTTTATTTCATTTCAATCAATTCTGTTTTAGCATGCCCCTAGCTCAATTGGCAGACCCGTTTCAGAAGATACATGAAGAGAAGATAATTGAGGTAAGACTCAATTAACAGGAAATCATGATCATGTCCTTGCCACTTTTTTTATCCAAGATCAATTTACATATCATACTACCTACCATTCATGTAATTATATAATTGAAATATATTCCTGATAATTGGTTACAAAACAAATGTTAACATATAATCAGCTAAATCAAATATCAATTTAAGGTAATTGCTCTGTGCAATTACCATATGTTAATCAGATAAGTGTGATTCATTCAAGAAATACTCAAGCTTCCAAATGTAGTTAATGTACAGCCAAGTATGCAATTCCTGTATTATAAATTATCAAACATTGCACCACAACATGAAACTTAGATGAGAATTTGGGAGAGCCATAATTACCTAATGTCTCCAAAATATTCTCCTTTGGGATTAGATCACCCTCTTCTGGTTACCATAAACTACAATAACATGCATGAAACCAAAGCATGATTATCTCTTACTCTGTTCACTATTGCCCTTCTTTCACCTCAAATCAGAATCAGATATTATTTGGCTTTTATTCCTCAAAGTCAGGGTGAGTCCTGCCCTTTTTTCAAAAATAAATTTCTGCTTTTGGTGAGTCAGAGCACCACTCTTATTGGGCGATGCAACAGACCCCCTTTGAATGTTTGTGGGTTTGTTACTCAAGTAAAACGACATGGATTAGGTGGAACCTTCGTGCTAAATTCACATCACTAGCCTCAATAATTGTATTTTATTTGTAGCGTTGAAATGGTTTATAACCCCCTTGGTTTCACTATTATTCTGTTTCTATGTTTAGGGGACACAGAGCATGCCATCTTGGCACCTATGTAGACTGCAAGAATTTATGAAAATAAAAATATCCCCAGAGTTCTTGGGCATTAAGTGATGAATAAGATGACTCTTTTTCAAGATTTTATTTGTAGAGTTTTAGATATCTACCATGTTTGATTTGTTACAATGAATTTATGAAAAATGTTACTCTGTTTTGTCCTGAAAATAATCCCAAATAGTGGATTCCAAAACCTCATACTATGTCAAAAAGCCAATGATTCTTTACTTAAATTGCTCAAAAATCGCTTTCAGATAATTTTGGACGTTGATCTCCAAAATCTCTCGCCAGAATGCAAGAAATTCTGAAAAATTCTGAAAAATTTTCATTTGCCTATTTGACGACCTTCACCTTTCAATTTTGCTATCAGTAACAATTATTTTAGATAATAGCCTCAGCTTTATCATATCTGATGAAAAATTGTGCACCAAAAATGTAATTTTCTCTCCAAAAGAGACAATATGGCAACAGACAGCTTAAAACAAGTCGGGGGGGGGGGGGGTGTGGTCAGGCCCAGTTCTTCAGTTACTGTGTCCAAGTTGTTGACATGCAAGAGCTAATATTTTTACTGTCACTCATCAATACAT